>CM046451.1:69493929-69628929 GCA_025506515.1 Flaveria trinervia | reverse complement strand
TATTAAGTGACTTTAAAAATAATAAGGTTTACGAAACTATTTTTTATAATTTTTAGAAATTTTTCTATATGTTTTTATAAGCTAGAAAGCACTAAAAAATATGTGAGTTGCTCGAGTTCGAACTCGGTACCTCTAGGAGGGAATGTGTGTGGTTTACCAGTGAACTAAGGCCTTGGCCGCGTTATAAGTTCGATTTTAGATCTTAAAACAAGGTTTCATTGAATCCACAATTTCCCAAGAACCCTAGTGCAGGATCGTTGAAGGGTGCAGAGTTACAACACAACAACACAAAGAGGAGATAAACTTAAACTTAGATCAAACAGTAAACTGGATTAACCAATTGTTACACTAAGAACACAAGTAATATATGAGACAGAACACCAAGAACAGAAGTGTTTGGTTTTCAAGAATGTAGTATATTGCTTTCTGTATGTTCTATTACAAGTGTTACAAAAGCATATTAGAAAGATACAAGAACATAAGATACTTATACAACATCCCACAGCCGGCTATACTTTAAAAGCCAGCTGGATAAAATTGACTAGACACACACAAAATCAGTTGTAGAGTCAAAAGGCAGATTCCCTTTTGACCAGTGACTATGACATGCCATAGCTCACATCCTTATCTATTACAAAAAGGATAAAGTACATAAAGCAGAAAGTTACAGACTCAAGACCTCAATGTACAGTTACCAAAAGCATGGAGCTTTTCACCAACCATGTTAGTTGGTGACTTGCAGAGTTGCAGCGGAAAGGTGTCTAGCTTTATGGAATAGTACATCAGATAAAGCATGTTACTAAAAGTCTTCAAAAGAAATCTGTCTTCATGAACTTGAAGCTTCGGAAGACTTTGTCTCCGAGGCTTCGGAAGACTTCATCTTTGGCTTCGGAAGATGTTGGTCTTGGCTTCGGAAGATTTCACACTTAGAGTATTTCTGTTGCACATGTGAAACTTCCGAAGCCTTCCACGTCAATGCACTTGTGCAGCATGCAGGAAAGACTAAAGATGTTTAGGTTGCATCAGCCTCTTCATTAATCTCTACAATCTCCCCCTAGGCTGATGCTACCAAAACATTTAGAAAACTTCAGATATTAAAAGTCCTTATTAGGATGATCACCATTCCTTTCTTCATAAGATGATCAGGATCCTTCAGGCTGTCAAAGTGTCTTCTCATGTCAAAGAGATCATGCAGAGGCAACTGAAACATATCTTGCCATGTATAGATGTCTTCAATGCCTTGATCTCTAATAACATGTCACCATTCTGGATTTGTGGTGTATGTCCAAGACAAGATGGGTCTTCCTGATGTTAGAGGAGCTACTGAAGTTGGTGTTGGTTGAGCTTCCTCTGGCTGCACATCCTCAGGCTATTCTGATTCATCCTGAGGTTCAGAAGGGGATGCAGGCTTCTTCTTCTTCTTAGACTTTGGTTTAGAAGCCATCCTTTTCCTTCTTATTCCAAATTTTAACTGAGAATACTGGCCTGCAGCACCAGATTGATCTTCACTGTCTTTCTCAGTTGGGACTTCCTCTCTCTCAGGTTTAGATGGAGAAGAAGGTTGACCCTGCTGTGGATCAGAAGATGAAGCTTACTGAGTATTAGCAGGAGGTCCAGGTTGTGTTGTGTCTGTTTGTTCAACCTTAACCTCCACTTCAGGTGGGGCCTGACTTGGAGTGGAGTGTAAGTCAGTGAGCTCTCCACTCTTAATCTTCTGCTTGATTACGCTGATACGCTCATCCATAGTGGATAGAGACATGGGTCCAAGTCTCCTTCCGGAGAATCCATACAGCTTCAAGAAGCTCATCATCCTCTGCCTATCAGCAGACTTCTTCATGCTCTTTTGATGATGGCTCTTGACTTTGCAGCTTCTTCCCTCAGCTTCTTCTTTGTTGTCTTTCTTTCCTTGACTAACTCAAGCTCGAGTTGTTTTAAGTACTCAAACTCAATATAGTCAAAAGGTAAGGGAAGGAGTGCATCTGCCTGATAAAAGGCCTGTGGCACTCAGGTAGTTAATCATCTTGATTCTATCTTCTTCCTTATCTACCTGAGGTTCTTGTTGAACCACATCCTCTTGTTCAGGACTTTCTTGAACTGGTGAGAGGGTAGGCATACCTCTGTACGGTCTTTTTCTTCTTCTCTCTTCTTTGACTTGTACTAGGAGTTCTGCATCTTCTGCCTCCTTCTTCTCTTTTGACGTTTCCAGATCAACCAGCTCATTCAATTTATCCAAGGGGAGAGAAATGATATTATCTATGTCATAGTTCCTAGTCTGCAGATAGTTGATCCTGACTGCCCTTAACTCATCATTCTGAGTATCTGGTCTGGGGGCAGCCCTGATTGCAGATTCCATGAGTCTTGGAGACTCAGTAGAGGAACTTTCTCCCCTTAGCCTCCTTTTCTTCTCTCTCTCTCTCCTCCTCAATCTCCTTAGATTTCATCTTTCTTTTCCCTTTGTCACTCTCAGACCTTTGTGACTCAAGGTGGAGAGAGCTTTGGCCTTCATTGCTCGTTGCAGCATCTGAGCTCAGGCCAGAGAGAGGTTGAGAAGCACCTTCACTAGCAGGTGTCTCAGAAGGAATATGGATCTCTGCAGCAGTTGGAGATGATGAGACAGGGCTCTCAGGTTCTGTCACTGGGCCTTGAGTCAAGGTTTCCCCTATGAAGCTAATCTTAGGGTCTGCCTCAACATCCAGTTGACCGATGACATTGCCTGATTGCCTTAGTCTCCTTCTTAGACTAAACTCTGCAATGATCTTGTCTTGGATTCTTTTAGCCAGTCTGTCAGCTTGTCTTGATTGGCTTGGGTTGACAAGTGGCATGTTGACTAGATCCAGACCTTCATAGTAGTCCAAGTTCTGAAAATTAAAGACTTCTTGCTGTCCTTGAACTCTTATGATAATGAGGGCCTTCCTGTTGTTGTCATACCTCCACCAAATAATGTGATTGAAGGATGATGAAGATGACATAGCCCTTGGTTTCCCATCCTCAAACAGACTCTGTATGAAGGAGTCTGTGTAGTCAACATCAATGTGAACTAGAGGAGGTTGCTGATAATGCACAGTTGCAAGTGAGGATGGTGAGTCCTCAATGTCCATTCTCTCGGAGGAACTCCCATGTTCTGTGGCTGGAATGACTTTCTCCCCCTTTTTGGTAGCATCACCCACTTGCATATGTGAACTGGAGGATAGGTCAATCACATCCACAGGTTCTTGTGTTCTTGGTTAAGCTCTCCTTAAGGGTCTCCCAGCTAGTTTTTCGTTAAGATATGAAATCTCAAGTTGCTGATCATTAATCCTGTTTTGTAAGGTAGTCACCTGAGATTCAAGGTGACTGGCCTTTGAGACTAGGTAAGTGCATGTTTTAGACAGTTTTTGCACTTTTAGTCTCAGATCCCCCTCATCTTCATCAGAAGAATCACTAGGGGCGGAGAAGATTAGACCAGAGTCCTTTCTTTCATGACCAGTTCTAAGTTCTTGGCTACTGGATTTCCTCTGCTCACTGGTAGTCTCAGTTGAGATGTCAGTGGGCTGAGTTGCCATGGTTAAGGTCTTAATGATGTAATCACTTTCAGAAGTGAGAGCTTCTTCCATATGGACATCCTGGTTCAGTAGTGTCCACCTCAGTTGTAGGTGACGGATGTGGGATAGATGTAAGAGACTCAGTACTACTCATCTCTCTTTGAGTAGATGGAAAGAAAAGAGATTTATTATACTCACTGAAACCCATATCTTCATCAGTATAGAAGTCAAGGTTGGGAATGGGTTGGTTAAGATCTATAGGCTGGGGATGGTAACTGTCCCCTGAAGGTTGATCACATGAGTGTTGAGACTCAGAGTGATGGCTTAAGGAAGTAGGGCTAATGAGCTCATCAGGCTGAGCATGAGGAACCTCAGCACTGATTCTTGAAGAGATGGGAGTGGTCTGCTCCACAGGAGAAATGGGAGCTCCAGTGTCCATTTCTTCCTGTATGGGTGAGTATATGGGGACCTTACAGACTGAATAGTTTAAGCAGGGGTTCGTTTGTATTTTCTTTGGTAGGTGATGGATATTTGAGGCTGTGTGGGTGGTTGGGAAGTAGCAGGTGTGGGTTCAACACTAGCTTGTGCTGATAGGTTGTCACCTTGAGCAATGAGCTCTAACATTTTTGGGACTAGGGCTGTTTCTACCACAGAGAATCCAACGGTGGACTTTCTCAATATTTTAAAGATGTCGGGCTTCATCTGTCTCAATTTAAGAATGTTACCTGTTTCCATTAACTGTGAGCCCAGTTCACAGTTAAGAATGTACTGGACATATCTAGGAAACATGTAATATTCTAAGGAGTCTAAATTAGCAAGAAACTTTGTATAAGCAAATTGAGAGTACCTGAACTTGACCCCTTGAACCATTCCATGGACTATGAAGGAGAGATCTTCAAGAATCTGATCCCATCCACCATGCTTGTTTGATAAGCTGTGGATGACCACATGGAGCAGGAATCTCCATTGGGATGAGACATTCCCTTTCCTGAAAGTCTTTACAGAGAAATCTCCCTCATACCCCATCTGCTCAAAGGAATGATTAACAGCTTCCATTAGGAAGAACACCTCACCTTTTTCATGATCCAGCTGAAGATGTCTGTTAATGATGGCCGGAGTGATGAAGATTGTTCTCCCCTGCACTGTGGCAGACAGTGCCTTCTCCCCATCCATAATGAGCTCTTGGAAGGTCTTCCATAATTCAAGCAACTGATCCTCATAGAGTGGAGGATCAATGGTGAGGGAGGTGAAGTAGTTCGACAGAGACATGAAACGGCAAACCTCTTAGAAATGAGGATCTTTCTCAAGCGTAATAGAGCAATTTGATTGTGTTGTCTGTGTAGCTGCATGGTAAAGTTGGGATCATTTCTGTGAGCAAGGTTGGCCATTTTGAAGTAGCTTAAGGACGAAGGAAGAAGAAAGAAAGAAATTTCAAAGAGAAATTTGGGTTTTAGGTTTGGAGGAAGAACAGATGATAGAAAGAGGGGGAAACCGTTGGGTTTATATGTGAGAGCGATTTCAGATAAAGTTTAATGAAAGAGGATAAAATTTGAAATCAGGATGTCGGTCCCACCTCTGAAAAAGTAGTTTACTTTTTGCTCAAAAAGTAGTTTTCTTGGAAGTCAAAAAGCTTCCGAAGGTTAATTATCTTCGGAAGTTTTAATTAAAAAGCTTCCGAAGCTAAAATGACTTCGAAAGCATTTCCTGAGAGATTGAAAATTTTGCTTCGGAAAAAAATTAAAGCTTGAGTGCTTTGTGTGTAAACAGACAAAGCTTCCGAGAGTTAATTTTGTTTCGGAAGTAAATGGTCCTTAAAATTTAGTAAGTGTCTGAGACAAATATTTAAGCTTCGGAAGATAAATTTTGAAAAATCTTCCGAAGGTAAACTTCTAAGACAGTTATTCAATTTGAAGGCATGATTTACTTCCGAAGTTAAAACATAACTTCCGAAGTATCATAAATTTCAAAAATCTAAGGAAAGTCTTCAAGGAAATTCTTTCATCCAAGGAAAACATGAGCTTATGAAAGTGATGAACTAGACAACTTAGGACTCACAAGAATTTTAAAGAAATAATAAGAATTAGTTTTAACAAAGATCTACTCAAGGTTGATCATCCCAATAGCTGATATAAGATATTTAAATCTCTGTTCATCAAAAGCCTTTGTAAACAGATCAACATATTGTTCATCTATGTGAACCTTGACTAGTTTAATTAATCCCTTTTCATAGTTATTTGTTATTAAATGATACCTGATATTAATGTGCTTTGTCCTTGAGTGCTGCACAGGGTTCTCTGTGATTGAGATAGCATTGTTGTTGTCTATGTGAATGGGAGTCTCCTTGAAGTTTAACCCATAGTCCAGCATCTGATTTTGAATCCAAAGTACCTGAGCACAACAACTTGCAACATCAATGTATTCAGCTTCAGCAGTTGATGCAGAGACACAGGATTGTTTCTTGCATGCCATGACACAACCCTTCCACCAAGAAATGACATCGCCCAGATGTAGACTTTGCAGTCATGTTGCAACCACCATAATCACTATCTGTATAGGCATACAGATTGAAGTCAGAATTCTTGGGATACCATAGCCCAAGTGTTGATGCACCCTTGAGGTATCTTAGAATCCTCTTGACAGTGATAAGGTGAGACATCTTAGGGTTGGCTTGATATCTTGCACAAATACATGTAGAAAACATGATATCAGGCCTGCTAGCAGTAAGATACATAAGAGACCCAATCATAGCCCTTTATAATGCTCATCTACACACTCCCCCTCAAGATCAGGACCAAGAGAGTGGTTTCTTGCTATGGGTGTCATAGCAATCTTACAGTCAGTCATATTAAACCACTTGAGTATGTCTTGAACATATTTTGACTGACTTATGAAGATGCCATCTTCAACTTTCTTCACTTGAATTCCTAGAAAGAAATTGAGTTCCCCCATGGCACTCATTTCAAATCTGTCTTTCATCAGCTTCTCAAAGTCTTTGCAGAGGTTTGGATTAGTTGAACCAAAGATGATGTCATCCACATATACCTAAACTAGCAATATGTCTTTTCCTTGTCCGTTGATGAAGAGAGTTCCATCTATAGTACCCCTCCTGTATCCATGTTTACAGAGATACTCAGACAGTGTCTCATACCACTTCCTGGGTGCCTGATGCAGCCCATAGAGAGCTTTGTCAAGCTTGCAGACATGATCAGGATTATCAGGATCTACAAAATCAGGTGGCTGTTTGACATAAACCTCTTCATCTATCACTCCATACAAAAAGGCACACTTCACATCAAGTTGAAAAACCTTGAAGTTCTTGGATGCAGCAAATGTCAAAAATATCCTAACAGCTTCTAATCTTGCCACTGGAGCAAAGACATCAGTGTAGTCAATCCCTTCTTCTTGTGTGTATCCTTGAACAACCAGTCTAGCTTTGTTCTTGATGATGATGCCTCTATCATCTTTCTTGTTTCTAAACACCCATTTGGTTCCAATGGTAGTCTTCCTGGAAGGAAGAGGACAAAGTTTCCAAACTTTCTGCCTTTTGAATTGAAGCAGCTCTTGTTGCATAGCTTCAACCCAACTTCTATCCTTTAGAGCTTCATCAACTTTCTTTTGGCTCTATCTGGGATAGAAAACAAGAGTGAAGACAAACATTTGCTTCTTGGGTTTGTCCTCTTGTCTTTACCCCTGAGATAACATCTCCAATGATGTTTGTGGTAGGGTGAGACTTGTGGATCCTAAGATGAGGGTTTACAACAAGTTGTTGAGAAAGATCTAAATTTGAGAAATTTAGATCTGGCATAGATGTTTCTCCCACCACATCAGCACACCTTTTAAGTGAAACTTGATCCAAGCAGTGTGTGACATCATTGATTTTCTCATCCATAGTGTGGTTAGTGGCATCAAGAAATTCTTGGTCACTGTCACCATCACCATTGTTGTCTTCCACAGTTGAGATGTTCTTATCTGGTTGTAGAGCCTCTGAGCAGGAATTTGAAGGCATATCAGATGTATCAGCTGAATTTGTCATTGTTGGGCTGATAGAAACCTCATTTGTAGAAGTGGTTCCAACTGGAGCTGAAGATATAAGTCTTGAAGATCTTCCTAGCTCAAATCTTGGATGAGGATGATAGGATCAAATGAATATATATGTGATGATTTGTAACACAATTCAATGAAATTCACACAAAGTAATCAAATCAAAACAAGATATTAATAAAATTCAAGTTTTCATTCATATCAAGCTAAGACAATTACAAGCATGAAAAACATATTCGAATATCTTGTGTATTCGTTGTTTTTTACCTGCAATCTAAGCTATTTATACTCAAAACACAAAGTAAAGGAACTAACAGATTACAGAAATAGTCCCTATACTACTACAAAATATCAAAAGTCAAATAAAGACATCATGTTAATCTTTCTTAGAGCACTTAACAATACTCCCCCAAAGATTGACATGGTTTTCAGACTTCAAAATCTTCAAGCTTGACTGCTGACTCTATCTTCAGTTCTATCTTCAACCTTGACTTCATCATTCAATGAAATCTGCTGGTTCTTCTTTGACTTTGAACATTGGCTTCTGTTTGTATATTTATAACTCTTTCAAAGCTTTTGATATAGCCGACTTGAATTTTCTTACAAGAATTCCTTGTTCTGGTTTAGCTTCATTTGTTTTAATCTCCATCTTATCCATTCTTTCCATGTATCTTTTGAAAGACATGAAATATCATGTTAGCATATAACTCAATGGGTTTGTTACTTTCCTTTGAATACACTTCTAAGACCCCTTTTCTTGATATTCTCATGAATTCAATATCTTTAATATCTTTCTTAACAATGTTGGCATACACAAGCGCTTTTCTCAAAGAAATCCTTTCCATAGCAGCATTCATCACATTGATAATAGAAATGAAATATTTCTTGTCTTGCTCAGCCATTTCAGGAGAAACTTTCTCAAATTTTTGTACTGAAAAAAATGAGATATAACTTGGATGTAACAGTTTTAGCTCAAAAACTCCGAATAAAGTAATCATGTCCTCATCCCATCTTTCTAGATTTCGGACTAACTTCAGCTCAAATGTCTTAGTGTTATAAAACCATCTGAGAATTGGCTTTGAGTTTTGATTATGTTAGGACCTGGTATTTTAACAAAATACCTAGAGATTAGCGTGTAAACCAGATCAAATAGTGCGGAATCCTATTTGATTGGCGATCCAATCAGTGAGAACACACGAAGAATCAATCAGGAATTGAGACTAACGTTAGAAATCGATTGGGAATCGATCTAATGTGTTCTGTGAACTTGGAGAACGAATTGGGAGGCTTCTGGACGGCTAGGGTACGTCTGGAATCGTAATTAATCGAGAGTCCTCATTTTTCACGAATTTGGTTGTATTATAGGTTGGTATTATTCATCATGCGACTAAACCATTAGTATGGTTCATTCGTGCGAGTGAACCATGTGGTTGTTTCATCCGCACAACTAAGTGTTCAGTCGTGCGACTGAGCCAATCTTATGTGTCGATCATACAACTAATCCAGTCACCCGTTCAGTCGTGCGACTGAGTCATTCGTATGAAGTTGTTCATGCTTATGGTCCATTCGCATGGGCCATTCGCATGAGAACTTCATTATGTTAAGTTTGAATGTATTAATTAGTAAACATTATATGTAAACATTCAACCAATCACTAACCAAATTAAACAATTTTATATCAACTCATTAATGAAATATTAATCATTACAAATCACAATCAACCAATACCATTTAATTAATCATATCAAATTACACCAGAATTAGATAAACAAGATCTATTACATTTCATATCATGATCAAGGGACATACATGTATCAACAAACATTTCATTAATCATATCAAATTACACCAGAATTAGATAAACAAGATCTATTACATTTCATATCATGATCTAGGGACATACATGTATCAACAGATTACCTTCAATCACTTTTAGTCCAGGAGTTGTAACTTTTTCAAAATATTTATCACAGAATTCTATCAACGAATGTTCTTCTTCTGATTGAACTCCCTTAAGTTTCTTGTTTTTCTCAAAGTAACAAAATACTCATTGTCTTCTTGATCGCATCTTGTGTTAAGAAAATTTCTTGATCTATCCAGTCCACGTCTTAATAATTCTACAAACATCTTTCCACGCTTTGAATGAGTAGGATTGATCAGAGGTAGTCTATTTAGCTCTTTTAAGTCTTGCACCAGAAGTTTTATGATACCAGAGTAAAAATGATAAACGTCACATACAGCATTTACTCTCTTTATCAAGAAGGCATCAAACACTTCATCATACTTCCATGCAATGATCTTTACTTGGTTTGTAAAATCTGGAGCAATCATTGCATTCAACAGTTCAGCAACTGATTGTCCTTTCTGCAATATATTTCTTACTAAATCTCCTGTTGTTCTTGAACTATCAAGAATATTCCTTTGATCAGTTGATGCTTTATAGGTTTGTCTTTCAGGATCAACAAACACTTCCATCAATTCTTTTCTATGAGTGTGAGCATCATCAAGTCTTGACATTTGTTTTATTTCCTGAGGCTTCAACATTCTTGTTCTTTTTGTTATCTCAAGATACTAAGGGTTATGTGTATCAAGCACTATCATCTTCTTTATTTGTTTCTAAGTTTCTTGAAAGCTTCTTATAAGATTTCTTAGGGATACAGATTGTAATCTCTTCAGCTTCCTCCATGGATAATTTCTAGCTTGCAACCATGATCTAAGAGCAGGAATACTCATATCATCAGGATCAGGATGGTGCAGCTCAGAACTAGACAGTTCTTCTACATTTATAACCTCATGTGTTCTTATCCATTCACCATGCTCAACCACTATCTCATTTGGATCTATTGAAGCAACTGACTCAGCATAGATGCATTACTCATATTCATCATTAATTTGAGAAACAGTCAGTCCATCCAAATACACTCTATTGTATTTCATGTTCACAAGATAGTTATATTATTCTTCAAAAACCTGTGGTACTTCGTCTTGTTCTTGTATATGTTCTTGTGAAGAGAACTGTAACACAAATTCAGCTTCATCAATATCTTCATTCTCAAGAACTTCATCATACCAATCATCATTATATATATCTTCAATATCATCTAAAGCATCAATCTGTTCTTGAACATTTTGCTCTTCAATCAATTCTCCAGTTCTTTGAAATTTAGAAGAGGATTCAGTTTGATCAACATCTTCTAATTCATTTACTTTCCGTTTGCCTTTTCTTTGTTCAAGATTTTCTTCACTTTGCATCTCAGTACTAATCACATGTACTGGAGATATAGCTTTCTGAGCTTCTCTTTCCTTTATCAATTCAACTTTAAGATTTTCATTTTCTTCAGATAACTTCTTGAATTTCTCCTCAAGACTATCATAATCTTTAATCATCACTTCAAGTTCTTTATCACATCTTCTCTATCTTGGGCAAAACTAACAATCTTTTCATCTTTTAACACATTTTCTTCAGACAACTTTAAATTTTCATCTTTGAGCTTTTGAATTTCTTTATCACAAGCATTGATTATCTCTTTCATCCTTTCATTTTCAACTTTCAACTTTTCAATCTCCTTTTCTTTGTTTACATTTTCTTCTTTCAATCTTTCAATCACATCAACTTCAACTATTTCCTCTGTTTGTATAGACACATTTTGTGACATACTAACAGTATTTCTCTGCTCCTTCATTTTCATCAATTTCAATACTGGATTGAATGAAATATCATTGATAAAATCAGAATCGATGTTTGATTTTGAGAATTCTTTCTGTTATAGCTTCCTCAACATTTTCTTCAATCATAGCCTGTGGCTCATTTTCAGTATCTTCAACATTCCCTTCTTCATTCCTTCTTGATTTACTTCAGTCACATCATCATTTTCATCATCATCATCATCATCACTTTCTTCACTTACATATCTCATCACTTTCTTCATCAACTTCTGCATCTTCAATCAGATCATTTGGATCTATTGTTCTTCTTCAGTTAGATGAAAGTGTGGCTGAGTAATATCAACTTCATCCATTGATACATTCCTGATATAATAAAAACTGGAATGTTTTTAGCACCCGTTATCATTGTCAGTCCTTGTACACACTCTCTGACATGTGCTCTAACTGAATCCTATCACCAATAACTTCAGTAGCATACAGATCTGGATTTGCATCATTAATGAGAAGTTGAAGAAATCTTGGGTACATCAGATACTTATGCCTTACTCCTCTTTCCAGATTAAAAATGAATCCATTCATTATCCATTTAGCCATATTAAATCTTTTGTTTGTGGATAATGCTACAATTGGAGATGCAATGTCAACAGGGAATGAATCCCAACCAGCACTTCTTTTTGACATGCAATGTTGAAAGATATAACATAAAAGCTTCCAATGCATAAATACACGAGCTCTGAAAAATTGTTTCTTAGGGAAATGATCTGGATGCCCCATCTGTAGAAACACTTCTCTACATTCATTAAATGTATATTCAGATAAATCTTTAGGATCATTATCTCCCAGTCTTAAAGCTTGTCTAATTGCTTCCTCAGAAACTTCAAGCATTCTTTCTGAAGTGATAAAGGCTCTTAAAATTTATTTCATTGATCATCTCTTTCAACTTGAGCAGTTCTCTAGAATTTTTTAATCATTCTTCCATTTATCATAGGCCTTGCACACAAGGCATAAACATATTTTGTTCTGAGTAAAATCTGATAATGTCTTCATATCCCGTAGCTTCTCTGTTTTCATCATCTAAAAAGCAGCTACATTGTGTTTTGGCTCAATTTTAATTCTGCCATCTGCAAAACACAACAAAGAATTATGAAAACATTGAATATTGATTTAATGAAATATATTTCTATATATGACTTTTAATTTTTAACCTTTGAATTTGACCTTTTTATTTTTACTTTTATTTGTACTTATGAATTAGATTTCAATTTGTATTACTTTCGAATTGTATTATTTGACTTTTGAAATTATCTTAATTCATTCTGAATTAATTATTTAACATTAATTTTGATTTATTTTTAATTTTTTATTTATTTTTGTTCAAAAACTGACTGTCTGTTCATGTTCTTCTTCTTCGACTTATGTAGAGTCGACTGATTTCAAAAAAAATTCACTTTAACATCAAAACAATACATCATCAGACTCATAAATGTGTTTTCATCACTAATCTAGTATCAATTTTTGATATAATACTTATTTGATCTGTTTAAACTTGGATTATATTGGTTCGAACACCCAAATAGCATTCAATCGTCTCTTACAAATCACTGATTTAATCCAAAATTTATGTATTTGAATCACAAACTTACGTTTATATAATCAAATGCAATGTATCTCTCAATGATTTGATTCGATTTTAGATGAAATACGGATGTAATGATGCTCGACAGCGCAGTTCAAGGGTTTTGGTTCTGAGAATTTTGAAGAGTGAATGCAGAAATACGCATAAGTGTTCAATATATAAAGTGAAATTTTAGGCGAATGAGCCCTGTTTGGACGTATGGTCCTGTTTGGGCGTATGAAACCTAGAATTCACTTATTTTGTTAGACTTATGAGCACTGTTGTGCCTTTTAAGTCAGACGCATGAGAACTGTTCAGTCGCATAAGCACTAAGTTTAGGCGCTTTTGCACTGTTCAGTCGCATAGACTTTGTAAAACGTCTAACACTTGAAGTTTTGAAACTATGCAGACGCATGAGACATCACATACGTCTAACACACTATTTAGACGCATGGGATTATCACAAACGCCCAACCCTTGTAATTTTCAGATGTATTACAACTGTTTAGACGCATGGGAAACGTCCAACACTTGTATAATCCTGAAAATTTCATCATGCTCCTATTGAGGCGCATGTGCACTGTTTAGGTGCATGAGTTGAATTTCATGATTTAAACACTTGTGATTTCCAATTTCTTCACTTTCACATTTTTTACCATTTAGATCCCAAATTTTGAACTTTTTGCATTTTGCACTTTCAATTTATAAGATTTTTATTTTTTATTTATATTTTGTATTCTTCTTTTTATTTCTTTTTAAATTTCTTTTGTCCCTTCATTTTAGTCTCATCATAACATCAAATATCATCTATTTTCAACTTAAAATCATTTATTTGTAAAGATTATGTATATTCATATTGTAATTGTCAAACACATTCTATTTTCAGTTTACACAAATACTTTGAATATAAAGCATCATCCTTTCAATTCAACATTTCAAATTTTGATTATGATTATTGAATATTTTCTGAGAACAACTCTTTCATTTATTACTCCCCCTAAACTTTTAAGTTTGAAAAACTTATAAGTTTCTTAGGAAAGAGATAAGATAACACATCACATTGAGACATTGCCATCACACACAAAGACATGCATAAAGAAAAATGAAAATAGAATTAAAATCTATTATTAAACATAGAATAATGTCTGCAGAGAGATCATATTAATGAAGATCAGCACATTAAAATAAAATGAATGTGGATAGTTATAGACAATGAATAAATCCTGATCAAGTATATGTTCCAGGTCAATGATATCACAGCAAAGGAGATACAAGATCTAAGGACAGACAATGAGTGATTTTGACACAACTATCACTCACTTACTTTTCAATTCTTGGATTGATTAGTGTTGATTTAGATATGACATGATGTAAAACATACAGAGACTAAGAGAATTCAACTATCATTATGAAATGTAAGAAAGAACACATGCTCAACTTATTAACTGAACATAGATATCGTCAGAGTTCATGTTACTTAGTTAATAGAGGATGATCATGGATAACCATTTGATCAGCTCTACTATTCTTTTGAAGAGGTTGTGCACACATTGGCATCTTTTTGCATCAAAAGAGAATCCAAGTCTGTAATGACTTACAACAAGGATATCTCATACTTCAGGTCTATGATGACTCATAACAGAGAAGTGAAATGATGCTTTGTACAGATCTCATGATTTCACATAGTTTCAACAGGTGTGAGAGATGTATCTTACAAACATTCATTCTGAAAAGCTAAGCAACTCAAAAGTACTCAGATGAATACACACAACATGTATGTTTAGTTTGATCACAAGAATTTACTTTAGCATAATAGTCTGATATTAGCTACACATCATATCTGATCATGTCTAGACTTTATGAATGAGTAAAGTATGCAACTGATCTCACTAATGTACTATCATTTCTCACATATTGCAAAACATAATCCTTTCCAAAAAAATATTTTTTTATTTTTGATATATATTTTTGTATTTGATTTTTATTCTATGAAAAACATAAAATCACACACACACAAAAATATAAACAGGCAATTCACAATGAGAGTATCACTTATTATGATCTTTTGATTTAGGGAGATCACATATGATTTATAAGACCAATTGATTCTACTAAGCACTCAAACCGTCCTGGTAGGAAGGCTTTATTAAATAGATCTGCCATTTGTTTTTCTGTTGCAATTTGAATCAATATGATTAATCCTTTTTCAGAGTTATCTCTAAGAAAATGATATCGAATTTCGTATGTTTTGTTTTTGAGTGTTGAACAGGATTAGCTGTTATGAACATAGCAGCTGTGTTATCATATAGATTGGTGTTTTAAGAAAGTTGAATCCATAATCTAGTAATGATTTTGCAACCAAAGGATTTGAGAACATCCTACTGATGCAGCAATGTACTCAGCTTCTGCAGTTGAAACAGAGACGTTTGATTGTTTCTTGCGTTGCCATGAGACTAATCTGGGACCAAGAAATTGACACCCACCCGAAGTAGATTTTCTATCTTGACAACATCCACCATAATCACTATCAGTATATCCATATAATTCAAACTTTCCCTCATAAGGATACCAAAGCCCTAAGGCTGGTTTACCTTTGAGATACCTGAATATTCTTTTGACAGCAATTAAGTGGATTCTTTCGGGTCTGATTGATACCTGGCACATACACAAACATCATACATAATGTCTGGTCTAGATGCAGTAACATACATCAAAGATCCAATCATTGATCTGTATAACGTTTGGTCAATAGATTTTCCTTTTGGATCAGGTTCAATCTGGTGTTAACATCTGCTGGAGTTCGTATGGACTGACAGTCTTGCAACTTAAATTTCTTTAAGAGCTGTCAACAAACTTTTCTTGATTGATGAAGATTCCATCTGTAGTTTGCTTGACTTGAAGTCCAAGAAAGAAGTAATCCCTCCCATAAAACTCATTTGAAATCGAGATTTCATTATTTCTTCAAATTCATTGCACAATTTTGGACATGTAGAACCAAATATGATATCATCAACATACACTTGTACACATAAAGATCATTATTTCCTTCCTTATGATAAAGTAGGATCAATTTTCCCTCATGTGTATCCATGTTGGATTAAGTGTTGTGATAACGTCTCATACCAAATTCTAGGGGCTTGATGAAGTCCATATAAGCTTTACTCAGTTTATATACTCGATGTGGAAATTGTGCATCCTCAAAGCCTGGAGGTTGCTTCACAAATACATCATCAGTAATTGGACCATATAAAATGCACCATTTACATCCATTTGATACACCTTAAATTTCATGAATGAAGCATAAGCCAGAAAAACTCGAATAGATTCAAGTCTTGCAACTGGTGCAAACACTTCATCATAATCTATACCTTCTTCCTGTGTGTATCCTTGTGCAACAAGTCTTGCTTTGTTCCTTATTACAACACCACGATCATCAGTTTTATTTTTAAATAACCATTTCGTGCCAATTACATTTTCTCCTTGAGGTAGATCCACCAAATTCCACACTTCTTGTTTGCGATTGAAGTAATTCTTCTTGCATGGCTTCTATCCAACCATTGTCCTTTAATGCTTCGGTAACATTTTTAGGAACAATTTGAGAAAGAAAACAAGAGTAAAAGCATACGTTTGCTTGTTCTGATTTACTCCTTGTTGTTCTCTCATACAATGAACCAATATCTGAGAAATTGGATGATTCTTGTGATACGAGATGTAGTAATCTCATCACATTGAACATTAACATCCAGATTTTTTTGATTCAAGTTGGAAAACTCATGTATCAAAGTAGAAGAATGTGGATTGAAGTTGGAACATGAGTAGGTGAATTGACAAAGTAATCAAAGTTACATGTATCAACTACATCACCTGAAATGGATGATTTCCAGACTCAGGTATCACAAACTCATTACCATCATTAGAATATTTTGTGGTTCTTCCTGATTAATTGACTCTGAATGATCTGAAACTGTATTTTCATGGTTTTGAATTGTTAAATCCTTGACAAATGATAAAATGGTAGTCTGAGCTTGAATCATCTGGGTCATCAAATCTGAATCTTCACTGAAAGATCCAAGATCTCCTCTTGAGATCTTCTTATTTGTAATTAAGACAATTTGGTTGATCAAACAAATTGGATTGAAAAGATTTGATAATGAATCTAGATCAAATAACCATGCAGGACCATTTGAAACTGATGGAAAAGAATTTTCCATAAATTTAACGTTGAATGTTTCAAGGATTACATTCGTCCTAGAGTTGATAGACTCGATAGGCTTTTGAAACTATGAATATCCAACGAAAAATCCATTATCAGATTTTGCATCAAATTTTCCTATTTGATCACTTGAATTAAGAATCATAACAGGACAACCAAATTTTTAAAAAGTGTATGTTCGTTTTCTGCCAAACATTAACTCTATGGAGTTTTCAGTTTATCTTTGACAATTAAGATTCGATTCTGAACGAAACACGCAGTTGATATTGCTTCATCCCAAAAAGTGATAGGTATTTTTGCATCGGCTAACATAGAACGAGCAGCTTCAATAAGTGTTCTATTTTTCCTTTCAGCAACTCCATTTTGTTGAGGAGTTCTGGAGCACTGAACTGATGAGCTATCCCTTTCTGTGCACAAAACATTTCAATGTTAGCATTTTTGAATTCTGTTCCATTATCACTTCTTATAATTTCACTTTGTTGTCTAATTGATTTTCAACCTTAATGATAAATTCTTTTAATAATTCAACTGTTTCAGATTGGCATAAAGAAAGAAAACCCATGAAATCTTGTAAAGTCATCAATGATAACTAAACAATATGATTTTCATCCAATACTCTTGACGTTTGTCGGTCTAAAAAGATCCATATGTAACATCTGAGGAGGTTTGGATGTTGAGTTTATAGGCTTGGACTTATAAGATGCTCTGTGTTGCTTTCCCTTCAAACATGTTGAGCAGTGATCATTTGTTGCAAACTTCTTGGATGGAA
The DNA here is from genome assembly GCA_025506515.1 of Flaveria trinervia. NCBI lineage: Eukaryota > Viridiplantae > Streptophyta > Magnoliopsida > Asterales > Asteraceae > Flaveria > Flaveria trinervia. Next base: position 69,611,104 of record CM046451.1, on the reverse strand, counting down.
GTCCAATGACATGATTTCCTGCTACGAGCTTGTTCATGTTCTTGAAATTTGAATGACTGAGACGTCTATGCCAAAGCTGGCTTTCATCATTCGATGCTTTAGCAATTAGGCATGTTGTTTCAGTAGAAGGATCAACTTGAGACATATCCAATTTGTATACATCTCTGTCTCTCTCAGCTGTAACAATAACCCAATCTTTGCTTATCTTGAAACCTGTTTCAAAACAAACATAATGAATTATCAAACAGAACAGAATGCGATTTATCACAAATTTGAGATACGCTTAACAGATTAAAGTTCAACTGTGACAAAAGTTGACTTTATCAAAGCTTATTATCCCATTGGATACTATTCCTTCTCCAGTTATTTTTCCTCCAGCATCACCACCAAAGCGACCTGAGTCATCTTTTGATTTAAAATCTTTTAACAAGGCAGTATTGCCTGTCATGTGCCGACTACACCCACTATCCACATACCATATATTGATTGGTCTTTTTGGGGTACCTGCACTACAGAAAGTTAAGTTGAAATATCTACCCAAGATGAAATGGTCTTGGGCTTTCCAAATTTATCAACAATTGTAAATTGTTTATAATGGAGATTATTCAGATCAGGTCTATTTTTGATGATTTTACCAATTTTATTCTGAAAATTGTTTGATTTATTTTTGTGAACATTCATACCATTCGATTGATCATCTTTTGAAATGTATTGATGTTCAACATTTTTATTAGTCATCCTTACAGATCTTGGTATAAAGTGTTCTTGCATGTTATGTTTGGAACTCATATAGTTGTTCTTAGGAAAAGATCTCAAACCTACATTAGGTTGATTAATGTCTCTTTGAAATCCATTAGTTTGATTTCTCAAATACTGTGGATTAGCAAATCCTTTGCTCATGTTTGATTTTGCAAAGTTTCTAGTGAGAGATCTATTTCTAAAGTAACAATCTGCAGTGTTGTGAGTCTTTTCATCACAATAAGTACAATATTTGTTATAATAACAATCTGCTGTTGAATGATTTCTCATGTCACATATGTGACAGTACTTGTTGAAGTAGCACTCAGCAGTATTGTGATTTTTCATATCACAAATTTCACAGTACTTTTGTGTGTTAAAAACAACTTTTTGTTAACTTTTGACAATAACATAATGTTTGCTTTTGGTGTCATATAGTTAAACTGTTGTCTTTCATTTTTCACAGTTTGATTTTGTGTCAGATTATTGTTCATTTGTTTAACATGAACTTCCTTCTTGAATGTATTAGAAACAAATCCTTTTGCTACAGCGGAAGTCTTTGAATCTGAACTAGATTTCAGATCAGAGTTTGATTTGTTCATAACATTGCTTTATTATTGAAAGAGAATTCATATTTAACATACCTGCCGACACAAATTTAATTGGTTTTATTTTTGATGTTTGAATTGTTGCTTTAATCAAATTTTCTGAACTTTTGTTTTGTTCAAATGTTGCTTTTGCAAATTTCTTTCTTCTTCTTTGATTCTTAGATTTAGAAGAGCTTGGTTCATTATAAGATGAACATTATCAGAAGAAGATTCCTTTTCTGATTGAAATTGTTTCATGTTGATGGTGTTTGAATCTTCTGATGTTCCTATCTGTTGTTTATCCTTGTTTTGAACTCTAACTTCTTCTATTACATTATGAATTTGATCAGAATAGATATTTTTTTTGGCTGTTTTGGTTCATATGATTTTATCTTGATTGGATGTCCATTTTTGATTTTTTCTTGATCTTTTTCAACAAACACTTGGACATTTTCTTTTTCTTCTTTGCATTCTTGGTTTTGATCTGAAAGGCTTAAGCTTTGCTTTATTTTCAGGTGAATGATCATGAGTATTAAAATTCTCTCGTAGTGTGTTGGTGATAGATTCAGGCATAGGTTCATGAGTGAAACCTAATCCTGCTTTTTGTTTATCTTTCATTCACTGATTAGTTTTTCTACTATCAGTTTTGAACTTTTTACTTTTGCTAGATCAACTTGAGTAGTGCATGTGCTTTTTCTCTTGTTCAAGATTTGGTCATCTCTTCTAGTTGTTTTGTAACAATTTCTAAATCTTTGATTGTTTTATTCCATGAATTTGAAGAGAGATAATCTTTTGATCTGCAGTTTTATGATCAGATTTAAGTTGATTATGCATAGATTCCTCTTGTTTTAGCTTTTCATAGATTTTGAATGAATAGTTTTTTGTAGTGTCCAACATGTTCAAAGCATGATTTGGTGCAAAGCTTTTCTCTTACTTCTGATGGTATTTCAGGAAATTTTGAAAATGTGGTTTCAGATGATGAAATAGAAGATTTAACCTTTGGTTGATCAGATTGAACATTAGAGCCTTCCTCTATATCCTCTTTCGGATCAGACTTATCACTCCAATCATAGTTATCTTCCTCTTCATCACTTTCCACTTTGGGTCATTGTTTTTTGACCAATCTTCCTCTTGAATTTCTGCAATAAGAGACAAACTTGATAAGTCATTTGTAAATTGATCTGCATATGCACTCCAATCATATCCATCTTTTATGTTGACTACTAGTGCTTTCTTTGTTTCATCAGATGATTTGGTTTTATTTTTAAGCTCTGACATAGGAAGACTTTGATAAGGCTTTTGAAAAGCCTTTGAGCTTGTTGAACCTTTGATTATTTGTGCTTGAATGAGCACTTCCTCCATTATTCCTTGGAGCTTTGCATTCTGTTGAAAAGTGTCCATAACTGTTACAGTTGAAACATCTAGCTTTTGACTTGTCAAATCCAACAGTCTTGTTTGCACTAGGCTTGCATTTCTTGTTGACATAAGAATGTTTTTGAGTCCTGTAGGCAATCATCACCATCTGCCAGTTCAGGTCCATCTCTTCAACATCTTCAGGATCCATCTCAAATAAATCCTATAAAACAAAATCTAGTTGAGTTAAATGGCTACCTTGATAAATCCATAAAAGCAGTAAATGCAGTTTTGGACTCTTCATCCTCTAAAAGGATGTTAATCACATATTTAACTTTGCTAGATTTAGTAGAGTTAGATGATGAAGAAGTTTCTGTCTGAATATTTGATGATTGTGACTGTGGTTTAGGAGGAGATTGAGAATGAGACTGAGTTGTATATGCAGGTGCACTGGTAAATGATAAGTCAGTGAAAAATCCTGCTCCTACAAACAAGTCTCCTTCTTCTTCAGGACTTTTCTCATTCTTTGCCATGAATGCATTTTCTATGGGTTGCAGGTGAAGCAACAAACTGATATTGAGACATTGATGCTGCTCTATCATTGTTCCTTGAGCTTTCATCAATCTCCACTGATTCTATTTTTGCAATAAGAAGATCTAGATCCGTTGGAAACTTCTCAGTATGCTTTAGTAGTGTTACAGTTTGTTTCCATGAAGATGGTAAAGCATTGAGTAGTCTGAGATTTAAAACTTCAAGATCAGGTTTGATACCAGCTGTTGACATCTCAGTTATGAGTTGAACAAATCTATTCATCATTTGATTTATTGTCTTTCCAGACAAATGTTGAAATAATTCTAATTGTCTTTTAAGCTTTTGTTTCTTTAAATTTTGAATCTCTTTACCTCCTTCACAAATGATCTTCAATGCTTTATATAGTGTATATCCAGTTTGATATGCATCAAGCCTTGTAAGAACTGTAGGGTTCTATATGCCCAAGACACATAGAATATTGATGCGGTTAGTACGTAATGATCCAAGTCGGGTTATACCCAATAACAAGCTTAGCAAACACCCATTAATATTTAATTGATGATATGATCATGCAATTAAATATTTACACCAATTTAGAAAATGAGTTTTTCTAAATAAGTTGCATATGAGAATGAACACCTTATTAGTATAATATTTTGTTCAATAATATTATTTGATGTCTTATCTAAATTAGTGGATAACACTAAATAATAATGAGAGTATATACTTATACAATTAAATGGTTAATTGCATAAACTAGTTACAAGACTAAATATATATGTGTGTGTTAAATTTTATAAGAGGGAAGCCTCCCTTTCAAAATTTTCGCCCCCCCTCCTTTATTTTCATTGGATCCTTGGCCTTGATAGTAACACACATCAATACTTGTCTTGTAAAAAAAAACCTTTTCTCTCATATCTCAATACATGCAAGAACACCAAAAGGGTCCTCTCTCTCTCTCTCTCTCTAAAAGCTACGGCCAGGAGCAGCAGCATAAGGAGTTTTGAGAGCGATTTTGGTTGGTTTTGGTGTTGATTCTTCCTAACAAGAAGGTGCTTTGCAAGGAGGCTTGGGGTATACAAGCTTGAGGGCTCCTTCCTTGGAGTTTTGGCCGAAATTCTAGCATCTAATCACCTTTCTTTGGTCGACATTTCAGCTGGGAAAGGTAGTTATCACAGCTCTATGTAGCTGTGATTTTATGTCACTTCCATATGTCATAGCTTGTTCATTCACATATTATGATCCTTTGTTTATTGGATTTGCTTTTACACTTATATGGTCACCTAAAGAAACGTTTTTCAGCTTATAAGTAAGAATATGAAGTTGTTATTCCGCTGCGTTTTCAGAAGTTTAATGGGTAAACTAAGTTGTTCTTGCAAACCCAACAATGGCATCAAGAGCGGTTATGTGGATAACTTGCTTGTTCTTAGTCTTTAAAATCGGCTTTAAAGAAGTATTATCACTTATTATAGGCTGATTAGACCTTGAAAGATACATATTATGAAATGTTGATTGTTTGGACAATGTTTAAAACCCAAAATTCAGTTTATGTTGGCTGAAATTTGGTGGTTTTAAGTGGGGTTTCATTATATGTTTGGATGATATGATCATTGGATGTTAGTGTGCATAACCTAGCCTTTGGCCTTTTGATTTGGATGATTGGAATGGTTGGTTTTATTCATTCAATTGGGTTGTAATATTTATGTTTATTATTTGGGTTGTAATTATTTGTTCATTTGGTTATGTAATTAATAGATTAGGTGCATTTCTTTTATTAGAAAAATGTATTAGGATACAATTTTGTAAAAGGAAGATGCACAAGATCAAGACCCAAAGATGGACATCAAAGACATGGAACTTGAAGCATATGGATGCAAGTTCAGTGGGGGTCTATGATCACCTCAATTTTGTGTTGATTTCAACCCTTAGGAAAGACCTTATGATGACACTTGTGATGACAAACAAGTGTTGTCAACTTAGTGGCTATGGTTATGCACTCATGTTTGTATGTTTATGCTTGTTTGAATGTTTGTTATTTGATTGTATGGTTGAAATTTTGACATGCATTACAACTAATTAACAAACTTAACAAGTTATAAAAATGATGGTTCTTAATCATTAAAATGTAATAAAAGGTTATTAAAATGTTTTAATGATTTTAAAGATTAAAATAGGTTTTAATCAAAGGACCATAGGGTACCTTGTATTTGAAAGCATGCAAATACAAGTACATAGAGTTTTCTTAAACTTGTATTATGAAATCTCTAAAATTTTAAACAAGATCAATACCGTCCTTTTACACAACACTTGAGTCACTTGGGAACTCTTAGTGGGATAAAGGTCACCCAACCATTTTGAGGGAACTTGCGACTTGAGGTGAGAATGCCTTATTTGTGGGATAAAGGTCACCTAACCACTTATTTTGGCAAACTCACACGTAGGTGTAAGTAGGGTATCTTGATTTGCAAACCATGTCAAATGGATCACCTACGGTGTGGTTTCCAAATGGTGTTGATGGGATTATCATGTCGACTTTACATATGATGTTTAAAATCGATCCCATACTTCTAGAAGTTGCAAATGGTTGCAACCGTCAATCGTTGACCACCTTATTAATTTAAATCGTGGGATAAAGGTCACCTAACCAGAATTTAAATGTAATGTTGGGTTCTAGATTTTAATATAAAAATGACCTTAAAAGGCATTAATTATTAAAAAATAGCAATATCGAAAATACTAAAATAGATCTTTGTTAATTTTTGTAGATGGCCACCAACAATTAAAATCACGATAACTCATCCGCGTCCAACCAATCATTACGAGCAATCCTCCAAAAGGAACGTCTAAATCATAACAACTTTATTGATTGGTATCGAAACTTGAAAATCGTTCTCAAGCAAGAGAGAAGATCATATGTTTTAGATGACCCTATCCCCAATCAACTTACTGAGGATGATGAGGAGGCCTATAACGATTGGCTCAAGTACACTGAGGACTCTGTCCAAGTGTCTTGTCTCATGCTAGCGAGCATGACTCCGGATCTCCAAAAGGAGTATGAAGATCACGGAGCTTACAACATGATAACCCAGCTAAAAGAAACGTTCCAAACGCAAGCAAGGGTTGAGCGCTTCGAAACGGTTCGAGCACTCCATGCATGTCATATGGACGACAACCAATCTGTTTCATCTTATGTACTTAAGATGAAAAGTCATATTGACCGCCTCGAGAGGCTTAATTGTTCTGTCTTGAAGGAATTGGCCACGTATTTGATCCTTAATGGCCTTACCAAGAAGTTCAAGACATTCGTGTTGAACTACAACATGAATGCTTGGGACAAAAGCATTGGTGAGCTTCACTCAATGCTGAAAACGACCGAGGCGGCCATGGGTAAAAGGGTTTTACCCGTTCTCACCATCAATAAATGTGGGAACAAGAAAAGGCCTCATCCCGCACCCAAGGCAAAGGTTGCCAAGGGTAAGGGACCCGTTTGGGGAAAGGGGGAAGGGGTGGCAAGGGTGCCACCCAAACCACATGAGAAGAAGCAAAAGGTTGCTACTAATGACCCATGCTTCAAGTGTGGGGAGATTGGACATTGGGCAAGGAATTGTTCTGTCCATCTCCAAGAGTTGAAAGCAAGGAGGGATGTCGGGCAGACCTCAGGTACAATATACATGATTCATATTGATCTTAATGTTATATCTTCAAACACATGGGTATTAGATAGCGGATGTGGAACTCATATTTGCAATTTGTTGCAGGGGTTCAAAAGAAGTAGGGACTTCAATCAAGAGGATGTTAGCCTCTTCATGGGCAATGGAACCAAAGTCCAAGTTGAAGCTCGTGGGGACTACATCCTAAAACTTCCAAGTGGCTTGGATGTTATTTTGAAGAATGTTTTGTATGCTCCTAGTTTGACTAGGAACATTATTTCTGTATCCCAATTAAGACTTTATGATTATGTATTATCTTTTGTTGAAAATGATATTCATGTTTCTTTAATTGATATGTTCTATTTTAAAGTTATACCCATTAATGGTATTTATGAATTGGTTCATGAAAATACTTTAAATAGTTCATTGTACCATACTAACACCAAGAAACTGAAGTTGGATTTGAGTGATACCTATCTTTGCCATTGTTGTCTTGGTCATATAAACAAGAAACGTATACAAACACTTCAAAAGAATGGTCTTTTAAAAACGAATGAATGTGATTCATTTGATGTTTGTGAATCTTGTTTACAAGGTAAAATGACTAAGGCACCCTTTAGTGGAACTAACGAAAGGGCAAAAGATTTATTAGGAATCATACATTCGGATGTATGTGGTGCTTTTAAGCCAATGACTAGGAATGGTGAAAGATACTTCATACCTTTACCGACGATTATAGTCGCTATGGGTATGTATACTTATTAAGCACAAAGATGAAGCTTTTGAAATGTTCAAAATCTTCAAGAATGAGGTGGAAAATCAACTCAACAAGTCAATTAAAGTTCTCCATACCGATAGAGGAGGTGAATACCTAAGTGATGCTTTCCAAGATCATCTTAGGAGTTGTGGGATTGTCTCACAACTCACTCCACCTGGAACACCACAACACAATGGTGTGTCTGAGAGGAAGAATCAAACCTTATTGGATATGGTTCGATCTATGATGTCTAGAAGCACATTACCTCTATCATTTTGGGGTTTCGCTTTGCTCTCCGCAACCCGTATTTTAAATATGGCCCCAACCAAAAAGGTGGGAAGGACACCTTTTGAGATATGGCATGGAAGAGTTCCATCCCTATCATACTTAAGGGTCTGGGTTGTGAGGCTTACGTTAAGACTCCCACCCCAAACAATTGGAAGTCCGATCCACCAAGTGTATCTTTATTGGATATCCTAGAGATTCTATGGGATATTATTTCTATGATCCACTGGAACAAAAGTTGTTTGTTGCAAGAAAGGGTAAGTTCTTAGAAGCAAAGTTCCTTATGGAAGGAACTAGCAGTAGAACAGTGGATCTTGAGGAAGATCAAGAACCACAACCCGATGCACGTTTGGTTGAAACTGGCACTCAGATGAGGATGTTGAGATTGATCAAGTGGTTGATCAATACACACAAAATGTTCGTAGAAGTGGTAGAACTAGTAATCCACCTGAAAGATACGGATTTTTCATGGATGGATGCTATGTGGTCGATTCAGATGAACCAACCACATACCATGATGCAGTGTCCAATTTGTATTGTTTGTTGATGACATACTACTATTTGGAAATGACATTCCAACCTTGGAAGGTGTGAAAACCTGGCTTGGAAGTTGTTTTTCAATTAAGGATCTTGGAGAAGCCGCCTATATTCTGGGAATAAAGATCTATAGGGATAGATCAAGGCGGTTGATTGGTTTAAATCAAAGTGCGTATATTGATAAAATCTTGAAAAGGTTCAAGATGGAGAACTCTAAGAAAGGTACCGTACCTATTCAAAGAGGAACGATATTGAGTACGACTCAATGTCCTAGCTCAAAGGATGAGCAAGATAAAATGAAGGCAATCCCATACGCATCTGCTATTGGATCCATCATGTATGCAATGATATACACTCGACCGGACGTGTCATGCGCCTTAAGCATGACAAGTCGTTACCAACAAAATCCTGGAAACAGTCATTGGATGGCTGTTAAGAACATATTTAAGTACCGAAGGAGGACAAGAGATATTTCCTAATCTATGGATTTAGTGATGAGGAAGTCGTTGTAAAAGGTTACATGGATGCGAGTTTCCAAACCGATCGTGATGATTCTCGGTCACAATCGGGATATATTTTCATTCTGAATGGAGGAGCGGTCTCTTGGAAAAGCTCCAAAGAGGATGTGGTGGCTCTATCAACTACAGAATCAGAATACGTCGCCGCCTCATTGGCAGCTCAAGAAGCTGCATGGTTAAAGAAATTCATTGCCGATTTAGGGGTTGTCCTTCCATTCAGGACCCCGTAGAGATCTTTTGTGATAACGAGGGTGCGATTACTCAAATCAATGAACCTCGTGCTCATCAAAAGACTAGGCACATTGAGCAGAGATTCAACTACATACGAGATGAAGTTGAAAAAGGAAGGATATGTATTCGCAAAGTTCACACAGATCAGAACATTGCGGATCCTCTCACGAAGCTCCTTGAAAAGGCAAAGCATGAAGTCATACTTGTGCCATGGCACTTCGATATTCTAGTGATTGGATTTGATCTGTAAATTTTGTATTTGGATATATGGAACTCTTTATTATTTGAATAAAATTATTTGGTTATAATGTTTCAATTAATGTTCCAATTTAGCATGTTTAATCCATGAGTAAATTGTTTACTCTAAATGTCCGTAGTCGTTCATACTTGTGGGAACAAGTTTGAGGGTAATATTATTATGAACTTGGATTGGTTGATATTCATAAGGATGAATATAGAGCAATAGGTTGCTACCAAGATTCATAGATATTTGTGGGATACAAATATTGGACTAACCCGCATCTCAAACTTTACTGCATGGAATATTATTGATTGATCATAAGTAAATTTGAGTAAAGGCGAATATCATTTGGTATCCTCCGACCTGAGATACATATTGGTTTTGATATTCACCAAGTATTATACCTTGAGCTAATTCTTCACTGTCCTGAAATAGTGGACAGCACATAAGGGTATGTTCATGTATGACACGAGGTGTTTGTGAGAAACGTATGTAGTCAAGATGGAATTTTTCCTCTTATTCGTTGAGAGTTAGATGTCTAAGGCCTCATAAATTAAATCAACAAGGAATGATCACTCTATGTTCTTGGATTTAACATGACATCTGTAACAAAAGGATAGATGATTGATTCACCTAAATCATTTCAAGTAGGATACTTGAAAGGGATGATGTTATTGAATGGCTGTAAGTCATGCGTATTAAGGGTAGTAAACCGTTGTTAGGCGGTATTTACTGCTTGCATCAATCTTCTATGAATCTTGGGCAAGTGGGAGATTGTAGGGTTCTATATGCCCAAATCACATAGAATATTGATGCGGTTAGTACGTAATGATCCAAGTCGGGTTATACCCAATAACAAGCTTAGAAAACACCCATTAATATTTAATTGATGATATGATCATGCAATTAAATATTTACACCAATTTAGAAAATGGGTTTTTCTAAATAAGTTGCATATGAGAATGAACACCTTATTAGTATAATATTTTGTTCCATAATATTATTTGATGTCTTATCTAAATTAGTAGGATAACACCAAATAATAATGAGAGTATACTACTTATACAATTAAATGGTTAATTGCATAAACTAGTTACAAGACTAAATATATATTTGTGTGTTAAATTTTATAAGAGGGAAGCCTCCCTTTTAAAATTTTCGGCCATCCCCCCCTTTATTTTCATTGGATCCTTGGCCTTGATAGTAAAACACATCGATACTTGTCTTGTAAAAAAAACCTTTTCTCTCATATCTCAATACATGCAAGAACACCAAAAGCGGCTCTCTCTCTCTCTAAAAGCTACGGCCAGGAGCAGCAGCATAAGGAGTTTTGAGAGCGATTATGGTTGGTTTTGGTGTTGATTCTTCCTAACAAGAAGGTGCTTTGCAAGGAGGCTTGGGGTATACAAGCTTGAGGGCTCCTTCCTTGGAGTTTTGGCCGAAATTCTAGCATCCAATCACCTTTCTTTGGTCGACATTTCAGCTGGGAAAGTAGTTTATCACAGCTCTATGTAGCTGTGATTTTGTGTCACTTACATATGTTCATAGCTTGTTCATTCACATATTATGATCCTTTGTTTATTGGGTTTACTTTTACACTTATATGGTCACCTAAAGAACACGTTTTTCAGCTTATAAGTAAGAATATGAAGTTGTTATTCCGCTACGTTTTCAGAAAATTTAATGGGTTAAACTAAGTTTTATGTTCTTGCAAACCCAACAAGAACTTCCAAAGGTAGTCCTTTACACATCAATGAATAGGCTTTAATATCATTCTTAACTCTTTTCAGATCATCTCCTTGAATATCATCTTCTGGATAAGGTTCTGGAGAATCTTTAGTATACACAAATCCTCTGTCTGGTCCATCAGTTATTATAGGAATGTATGGTCCTTTTTCTATAGATTTCCAGAGATCAGTGTCAATGGAATTAAAATGTTGTTTTAGTCTAAGAGACCAATTTTTGAAATCAGCTCTATTTTTAAGTTTGGAACTCTGTTTTTAGAATCTTCTGATTTTACCATTCTTATATTTTTGTTGTTTTCTTATATTTTTCATTTTAAAAAAATTTGAAAACGTTTCTCAAAGAATTTTCTTAAAAAAATCTAAGTATCAAGGTAAAAACGTCTGAACAATTCAAACGTCTCAACAGTTGATGCGTCTAAGTTGAGAAACGTCTAAGGGAATGCCTTAGAAAAATTTTCCAAGACGACTAAAATTGATGCATGTGAATAGTTGTAAAACGTCTGAACAGTTGTGATGCGTATACACAGTGTTGATGCGCCTACACAGTTATCAAACGTCTAAAAAGTTCAAAAACTTCTCAACAAGGATACGTCTAGACACTCGAACAGTGATCAACCGTCTGAACTGAAAACGTCTACACAGTGTTAATGCGTCTAACACTTAGACAAATTCAGTCAATCTCAGCTCATGCGACACATTCATCATCTTCAAATGAATGTAACAAACTCAAATCTTCTGAATTCTTCAAATGTTGATGAATTCGATTGAAACTTTTCAGTTAGATGAGTTTTATGCCGGTAATATTCTTCTTAATATCTATTTCTTCAATTTCAACAACAAATCACTCAATTTTTGAAATTTCAGATCGAAACTTCAAGACATTTTCGAACAACAATTCAACAATTTACTTGAATTTGATGAATTGATCTGCTAATTGTGATTCAAATCATGTTTCTGATGATGAACACAACTGAAATTCACAAATTTTCACTTGAATTGTATCTCAATCACAGATTCAGTGAGATTTTAGGTTTTCAAGTTCGATGAACTTAAAACGAAAATCAATCACTAACAGCTTACCAACAGCTTTGATACCATTTGATAGGATCAAATGAATATATATGTGATGATTTGTAACATAATTCAATGAAATTCACACAAAGTAATCAAATCAAAACAAGATATCAATAAAATTCAAGTTTTCATTCATATCAAGCTAAGACAATTACAAGCATGAAAAACAAATTCGAATATCTTGTGTATTCGTTTTTTTTACCTGCAAATCTAAGCTATTTATACTCAAAACACAAAGTAAAGGAACTAACAAAACACAGAAATAGTCCTTATACTATTACAAAATATCAAAAGACAAATAAAGACAACATGTTAATCTTTCTTAGAGCACTTAACACAGGATCATCTGTATTCAAAGTTTATGCAGATCCTGAAACATTCTCACAAGATTTGTTAAAACAGTTGGTAACCAAATCAAGATCAAACAACCAATCCGGACCAGAACTAGTAATACAAGGTGTGTGTTCATTGAAAGCCATATTTGCTGACTCCTCAACAATTCTAGTTCTGAGACTGTACACTCTATAAGCCTTAGCTTGGGAAGAGTATCCAATAAAGTATCCATCATCTGATTTCTTAGCAAACTTGGCAATTTGATCTTTGGTATTCAAGATGGTGCAAGGACATCCAAATTACCTGAGAAAACCAATGAAAGGTCTCCTATTGTGCCAAAGTTCATAAGGAGTCTTGCCATGAGTCTTAACTACTAAAACTCTGTTCTGCACATAGCAGGCAGTGTTGACTGCCTCTGCCCAGTAGGTGGTGGGCAGTTTAGAGTCAGACAACATGGTTCTTGCAGCTTCAATCAGTGTCCTATTTCTCATCTCAGCAACACCGTTTTGCTGAGGAGTCCTAAGAGCACTAAATTGTCTTGTAATACCATTTTCATCACAGAATGTGTCAATGATATGGTTCTTAAATTCGGTTCCTTGATCATATCTTATGATCTTGACCTTGTTATCAGATTGATTCTCAATCTTTAAGATGAAATTCTTTAGAATCTCAGGAGTCTCATCCTTAGTTTTAAGGAAGAAAACCCAAGTGAATCTTGTAATGTCATCTGTGATCACTAGATAGTATAAGGTCATTCGTAAACTCATTACACTAGTAGGTCCAAAGAGATCCATATGTAACAAGTGTAAGGGAGTAGCGATTGAGTTCTTTTCCTTAGGCTTGTGAGATACCTTATGTTGCTTCCCTTTCAGGCATGCAACACAGTGGTCATCACTTGTAAACTCTTTCTTTGGCATTCCAGTTACCAAATCATGCTTAATTAACTTATTCATGTTCTTAAAGTTTACATGGCACATTATTTTATGCCATAGGAAAGACTCATCACTATTGGCTTTAGACAGAAAGCATGAAACTTCTCTAGAGGGAGAGGTTTCTTGCAAATCCATCTTGTACATGTTTCCTTTCCTAGGGGCTCTAAGCAGGATATGCTCATGAGGAATGACCACACCAGGCTTAAGAACAATGCACTCATGCTCAGTAAAGAGCATGTCATGACTCTGATCACAAAATTGAGATACGCTTAGAAGATTGTATCCAAGCTCCTTTACAAAGTTTACCTTTTCTATGTTGAGCTTACCATTTGTGACCTTGCCCCTACCAGAAATGTAACCACCTTCATATCCTCCAAAAGCAACAGGTCTCCATCAATCATTTCAAAGTTTTGGAGTAGTGACTTATTACCAGTCATGTGCCTGGAGCAGCCACTGTCTATGATCCAGACATTTCTGTCTGTCTTCAGTTGTCCCTACACAAAAGAGAATTGATTTGTTACATCTGGAAACCCAAGCCTTGCTTGTCTTGGGCTTATTTGCAGAAGGTAATTTAACAGTAATAGATTCTATGGTTGTACTAAGAGGATCTTGAGCTGTTTTTGATAGAGAAATTTTCAGTCACTTAGTCTTTCTTAGACGTCCACACCACCTTTGGAGTCTTGGACTTGACCTTCAAAACTTTAGAAGCTTTTGGAGCTTTAGAAGTTTTGATGACTGAACCTTCAGAAGATTCTGCAAACACTGCAGCAGACTTCAGTGCTTCGGAAGAACTCCTTTCTTCCGAGATCAAATATTCTTCCGAAGAGAATTTTCCACTTCCCTTCTTGTTAGATTTGGAATTTCCGAAGGAAACTTGTTTTCCTTCCGAAGTCTGAATCTTCTTAGAACTTTTTGAAGCCTTTGTTTTGGCCATATGGACAGTACCTTTAGGATTGAAGGGACAATCCTTTGCAATGTGAGTGGTGTTGTCACACATAACACAATTCATTTTCTTCTTCACAAAAGCCTTGTCTTGAGAGTAAGACTGTCTTTGGTCATTTCCCTTCTCCACCTTCATCTTTACAGATGCTGAGACAGTCCTCTTGGGCTGAGAACTATGCTTGGAGTTTGATGGACCAGGCTGTGCAGCAGTGGTACACAGCAGATCAGTCTTCTTCTTGCTGCTGAGATGAGTTCAACAAGAACCAGAACTCTTAGCAGAGTTTTGGTTGATGTCTTCAGTCCCTACCACTTTAAACCCTGTAGAAATAAAAATTGTTTCTGCTTAGAGTCGAAAGTAGCCTTGATCTCTTGAGCCTTCCTTGCCTTTGTTTTGCTCTTTCTGATCAAGTTCTTTCTCATTGACTTGGTCATCACAGTCTTCACTTTCTCCTTAGAAGGATAGTGGCCCTTCATGGAATCCTCCTCTTCACTCTTTGTAGAGAGATTCTTCACTATCTCTTCTTCATTCTCCTCACTCATAGGATCTATGAGAGGAAGCTCATCTTCACAAGTTCCACACCTAGGAGATCTTACTAACAAGATTTTGTGTGGAGGAGCTATCTCATTGGATCCCAGTCCCTGTCTATTTTGATAGCACAATTTGTTGTGCAGGGATGACGATATCATGTTCTTGAAGGTCTCTTCTTCAAGAACACTCTTTTCCTGCCCTGGCTTTGCTGATCACAAGCTCAGTCTGGCACTCAGTTAACTTGGTTATGAGATCTTTAATTTGAGTCCTAAAATCTGTGTGTTCATGTTTTAGAACTGAAATGGTTTTCTCTAAGTCCTCTATTTTCAGCTTATAATCATTTTCAGACTTTCTAAAATCCGATTTTAAAATGTTTAAGGACTCAATATCAGATCTCAGTTCCAAGTTATAGGACCTGTACCTGTTAACTTTAGCAATGCATTCAGGACTACAAAGATGTTCCAATACCTTGGCTTCATCATGATCTGCCATCAGTGCTTGGTTTGGAGAGGCATCTTCCACCTGAAAGCTCCAGTCAAAGCCTCCTTCTTCAACAGCAACATCAGCTTGTTGCTTTGACTTCTCATTATGGAGAGCTTTGTCAGTGTAGTTTGGTCTGGATTGTGTTTGGCCACCATTTGTTCTAGGTGCCTTACACTCTCTGGCAAAATGGCCCATCAGGTTAAAGTTGTAACATTTGACTTTACCTTTGTCCAGTCCAAACTTTCCACTGGTTGCATTGCTTGGAAACTTCCTTCCAGTCCTCTTGTAGAACTTCTTGGCTCTGTGAGTGAGAAGAGCCATCTGTTGGACTATTTCCATGTATTCTAGATCATCTGGGTGGATACAGTCCAGGTCTTCAAGAGTGAACAGAGAGTTGCCACAGCTTTCATCAGAAGACACAAAAGCTTGAGAAGGGCTTGTCTCTTGGAATGGGCTTCCTTGAGTGTAGTTTTCCTTTGGTGTCTTTGGGAAGGTGATGAAAGGACCCTTGGGTGAGTTCTCAGGGTAGCATAAGAGATGATGTTTAGGTTCTATGCTATTCCTTTCAAGCACATGTAGGGCTAAACCCATTTGATTGTTGGAGTTTCCAGATGAACCTTGCATGTTTATCTCCATCTGGTAGCCACTGAGAATCCCATATAACTCTGTCAGAGTAAGAGTTTTGAGATTTTCAGTTCTCTTGATCACCACACAGTAGTGTGTCCACTACCTAGGAAGTGAGGACATGAACTTCCTTACAATGTCTCTGTTTTCAAGAGAAACGCCTCCATCCACTAGGGTATCCACAATCTCAACATACCTGAAGTACTGCTGAGTCATGGTTTCACTTGATTTTAAGGTGAAGTTTTCAAACTGCTGCTTCAGGAGATCCTTCTTGTTCTCCTTGGCTTTAGAAGAACCCTCATACATCAGTTTCAGTGCATCCCATAGCTGCTTGGCTATTTTGCACTTCTTGAAACCTCTGTACATAGAGTTTGGAAGGGCAGTTTGAAGAGCTGTCATGGCTTTTCTGTCTATCTCTACTCTCTTCCTATCTTCATCAGAGTAGTTAGCAACATCTTTGGGGATCATACCAGCACCCGAAGCAGAAGGTGTGCTGGGTATGAAAGGTCCATTCTCAATAGACTCCCACATTCTTGAATCAAGAGACCTGATGAAACCTTCCATTCTTAAACACCAGGTGCCAAACTCATCAAGAGTGATTAGTGGGGACTTGTTCATGGTTCCAGTTTCCATATCAATTTTGGAAATGGCTGCCATTTGAAAAGTTTAGTATTTGTTTGTGTGAGGGATCTAAAGAGGGTGAGATCTTATATCAAGAGCCTAGAATGCTCTGATACCAAATGCAGGATCGTTGAAGGGTGTAGAGTTTACAACACAACAACACAAAGAGGAGATAAACTTAAACTTAGATCAAACAGTAAACTGGATTAACCAATTGTGACACTAAGAACACAAGTAATATATGAGACAGAATGCAATGAACACACGTGTTTGGTTTTCAAGAATGCAGTATATTGCTTTCTCTATGTTCTATTACAAGTGTTACAAAAGCATATTCGAAAGATAGAAGAACATGAGATACTTATACAACATCCTACAGCTGGCTATACTTTGAAAGCCAGCTGGATACAATTAACTAGACATACATAAAATCAATTGTAGAGTCAAAAGGCAGATTCCCTTTTGACATGTGACTATGACATGCCATAGCTCACATCCTTATCTATTACAAAAAGGATAAGTACATAAGTAGAAAGTTACAGACTCAAGACCTCAATGTACAGTACCAAAAGCATGGACCTTTTCACCAAACCATGTTAGTTGGTGACTTGCAGAGTTGTAACGGAAAGGTGTCCAGCTTTATGGAACAGTACATCAGATAAAGCATGTTACTAAAAGTCTTCGGAAGAAATCTGTCTTCATGAACTTGAAGCTTCGGAAGACTTTGTCTCTGAGGCTTCGGAATACTTCATCTTTGGCTTTGGAAGATGTTGGTCTTGGCTTCGAAATATTTCACACTTAGAGTATTTCTGTTGCACATGTGAAACTTCCGAAGCATTCCACTTCAATGCACTTGTGCAGCATGCAGGAAAGACTAAAGATGTTTAGGTTGCATTAGCCTCTTCATTAATCTCTACACCTAGTTTCAGTTTGATCCAAATTGAATGCTAAATCGAATTCAATTACTATAATAAACATGGGGCTTTGATTCCCCATGAATTTCGAGCACGTACTTGTATTTAATTAGCCAATTGAAGATAAATTGGTGATGTACAGATGAACACAGGTCACGGCCATTTCACAGTTCATTCAGGTTAAAAATGATGATGACACTCGAATTCGTTCTACAACTATCAATTGTAAGTTTGAAAGCAGGGAATGGGGTTTTCGAATGAGTTGTAGGTCGCGGCTTCAAAGGGCAATCGAAGGTGTGAATTTTGTGTGTTTTAGAGGAATTGTGAGTTGTAAACTATTAGGATTACTTAGATGATTGTTTAGGTTAGTTTAACTAGATTATTATTAGGATTAAATGCTCAAACGGCTATATGGTTATAGACGAACTTCGGTATCGTTTTTTAATGCTCATAACGATCCTTAAAATGGAATTAAAGTGCAGTAATAGGTTGGATCCATGTTCCTGAAGTGGTTGGGAACGATTGGGGTTCACGATTCAAAAGGTTTTGTTTGTTTTAACTTCGTCGGACTTCAGCCGAAGAGGTGGCCGGAGTCCACCGAGGTTCAAGGGGGAAAAGAGGGTTTGGGTTTTGGTATATTACACAAATGGTCTCTTTGGTTTCCAACTGAACACTTTATGTTTAAAGCGTTCTTTTAAAGTTTCAAAATTGGCAATATAACCCCCTGTACTTAAATTAACTTTATGCTTTAGCCATCTTATGTTAAATATCTTTTATAAATTGTTATTATTATTATTAATTTAATTATTATTATTATTATTGTAGTTATATTAGTGATATTAGTATTATAATAATTATTATTATTATTGCTAGTATTAGTATTACAAGCATATTATTATGTTTATTTTAATAAATATAATTATTAAACTTAAAATTAATGAATCAAAGCAAAGTTAAAGGTAACAATCATGAACAACCCTCATAGTTACATTAATGACAACAATGGCCCTTAGAAGATTAAGCGACATTAACTTTTAACTAGTGATAAAAAAATACCAGTGTTACAATCTTCCTAACTTATAAGAATTTTATCCCAAAATTAAGAATGAAACTATACGAACAAAAACTGGTACTCTTTCTTCATGTAATCCTCACATTCCCGAGTAAACTCAGCACCTCGCTTATTCTCTCAGCAAACCTTAACGATTGGGTAGTTGTGGTTCAAGTTTTTTTCATAAGATGATCCATGATTTCAACAAGTTTCTCAACAAAGTGTAATGACTTGTCAATCTAGATGTCAGCCAATGAAACATGCAAACTTTCGTCAGCCAAACACTTTCTCAAAGTTGAGACTTCAAAAACAGGATGAACTCCACTAAGATCGGAAGGTTTTTCCAGTTTGTAAGCCACTTTCCCGATCTTTTTCAGAATCTTGAAAGGTCCTATAAATCTTGTAGCTAGTTTCTTGTTCTTTCCAAACCGAACAACGCCCTTCCATGGTGAGACCTTAAGAAGAACCATATCCCCAACTTCGAACTCCAATGGCTTACGTCACTTATTGACATAGCTCTTTTGTTGACTTCTCGCTAGTTTAAGGTTCTTGCGAATTATGGAGACTATGTTGGTCGATTCTTGTATAAGTTCAGGACCAGTGATGAAGTTTTCACCAATGTCGGTCCAACAAATCGGAGAGCAATATTTACGGCCATAAAGCGCTTCGAAAGGTGCCATGTTAATACTTGAGTGGTAACTATTGTTATACGAAAATTCCACGAGCGGTAAATGCGTATCCTAGTCACCACCAAAGTCAAGGACACAAAGACGTAGCAAATCCTCAACGGTTTGGATGGTTCGCTCGGTTTGATGGTCCGTTTGAGGATGGTAAGTCGTGCTTAGATCCAATTGAGTATCCAATAGTTCTTGCATAGACGACGATAAATACGAAGTAAAATAAGCGTCTTCGTCGGATATGATATGCAAAGGTACCCCATGAAGACTCACAATTTCATCAATATATATACGAGCCAACCTTGATGTTTTGTAAGTGTCACATATGGGTATAAAATAGCCCGACTTGGTCAATCGGTCAACAATCACCCATATGCTATCATGCCCACGGGAGGTTCGGGGTAGTTTGGTTATGAAGTCCATGGATATGTGTTCCCATTTCCATATAGGAATCTTGGTTGTTCAAGTAATCCACTTGGACATTTATGTTCGTCTTAACCTTCGGACATGTAAGGCACTTAGCTACATAAGTCGCTATGTGTTTCTTCATTCCAAACAACCAATATTGACCACACAGGTCCATATACATCGTATTGGAGCCGTGATGAATAGAATAACAAGTTTGATGAGCTTCATTTATGATAAAGGTACGAAGGTTATCACGTTTTGGAACCTAAATTCAATTCGCCAAATACACCAACCCATTGGGTTTTGTTTCTAATTGAGCTAGAAGGTTATGATCCAGTTCCTCTCCCATTTTTCCTTTTTGTTGAACCGCTTGTTGAGCCTCTAAAATACTAGTCTGGATGTCGATTTCAATACTCAAATTTTGTAGCAGCACGGTGGTCTCGTTGACATCTAGATGGATCTCAGTATCGTATTCTCCCAAAGTGTCAAACCATTGTCACCAATCATGAATTTCTTGAAATGAGACCATCTTGTTATGAATCTTTTAGCTTAGTGCATCAGCTAACACATTTGCCTTACTGCGATGGTAACGAATGTCACAATCGTAATCACTAATCAACTCAACCCAACGACGTTATCTCATATTGAGATCTTTTGATTAAAAGCGTGTTGAAGGCTTTTGTGATAGGTGTAGACTATACATTGTGTACCATAAAGGTAGTGCCTCCAAATCTTTAAAGCAAAAACCATATCACCAAGTTCGAGATCATGTGTCATGTAATTCACCTCATGAACCTTCAATTTTCTTGATGAATGTGCTATGACCTTTCCTCGTTGCATGAGAACACAACCAAGGCCTTGTTTAAATGGATCACAATACACGGTGAAATCACCGTTTCCATCGGGTAGGGTCAAGATGGGAGCATTGCACAACTTATGCTTTAACGCTTCAAAAGCTTCCTTTTGATCGGGCCCCCACTTGAATGGTTTATTCTTTTGAGTCAAGGAGGTAAGTGGCTTCGTGATTCTCAAAAAGTTGGCAATGAATCATCGGTAATATCTAGCAAGAACAAGGAAGGAGTGAACTTCATTGGAGTTGTAGGAACACACCAATTTTTCACAACTCATGTTTGCAAGGTCAATGTGAATTCCTTGGCTATTCACCATGTGTCCTAGAATTTGAACTTCCTTGAGCCAGAATTCACACTTTGAGAACTTCGCATATAATTGTTCTTATTTCAACAATTTAAGAACTAGTCGCAAGTGAAGTTCATGATCGGTATAGGCTTTGGAATAGATATGTATGTCGTTAATGCAGACGATCACAAACGTTTTTAGATAAGGATTGCATATTCGATTCAAGAGATCCATGAAGACAGCAGGAGCATTTGTTAAACCAAAATTCATAACCATGAACTCATAGTGCCCATATCGAGTACGGAACACACTCTTTGGGATATCATCATCATGGACTCGCAATTGATGATAACCAGAACGTAAATCAATCTTCGAGAAAATGACAGCTCCTTGAAGTTGGTCAAAAAGATTAACGATACGAGGGAGGGTAGCAATTCTTTGATGGTAAGCTAGTTATGTTTGGGATAATCAATGAACATACGAAACTATCCATCTTTCTTCTTCACGAATAGAACTGGTGCACCCTAAGGCAAAGAGCTAGGACGAATTAAACCCTTATTGGATAGTTCTTGAAGTTGACTAGCTAGATCTTGCATTTCCAGTGGTGCTAGCCGCTATGGTGACTTAGCCACGGGGTTTGCTCCCAGAAGCAAATGGATTTTAAACTTGACTTCACGCACGGTTGGTAAACCACTAAGGTCATCAAGAAACACTTCGAGAAAGTCTCATACAATCAGGACATCCTTAAGATCTTTCCCTTTGAATTTTGTGTTGACCATGTAGGCCACGAAAGCCATATAATTCTTGCTTAAGCATTTTCGGGCTTGAGTGTAAGACATGAGTTTTAAGCCCTTTGGAAGATTTTTCACCGAATACTTTCAATGTATCCCTAGAAGGTAATGGAATACGAATGCACTTCTGGAAACAAATGATCTCGGCATAGAGTTTGGCTAACCAATTCATACCAATGATAACATCAAAACTTCCAAGTTTCATAGGAATAAGATCGATAAAGAAATCATGTGCATCGAGACTCAGAATACACTCACGAATAACGATATAAACGGTGATCGGTTCTCCATCGGCAACTTCAATGGTCAGATGTCTCTCTAGTTTTGTGTGTGGCTTAGCAAGAATGGGTTAAAACTCTAACGAGATAAAACTTGTATTGGCTCCATAATCAAATAGTATATAGGCATAAGATTTATTAATAAGGAACATCCCTGTTCAGTTTTAAAAGTATTTAACGATACAGGTAAGGCATGAGAAGAATTACATCATAAAAGTTGAGGTTGGGTTTAACATACTGTTCACCACATCATTGTTTGCTTGTGCTTGATTTGTGTTGATGTTGAAAGCACGTCCTCGGACTTGAGGAACATTTACACACAAGACAAGGGTATCGTGGGCGGAAGTGACCATGTTCCCCACAATTGTAGCAAACACAATTTGCGACCATTGCGGCATTATTAGGTGCATGGTGACAAGTCACCACCAAGTGTCCGTATTTACCCCACAAAGTAGATATACGGCTCCGAGCGTTCCCCGGATGATCATACTGATGTGCTCCAAATTATGCATAAAAATCCTATCAAAAGCACATCAGTTATTCCTTAATATCTTCCTTAAAATGATGAAAATGTACTTTAAATGTTAAATTGTGTTTTCAGGTGTTTAAAAGGGAAAGATGGACAAAAGAAGCATATTTAGCAAGAAATTTAAGTAATCCAAGCATTGAAGTCTAAGCATTGGGTCGTGCCTCATTAAGCAGGCCCCTATGCCTTGACAGAAACATACCCCCTTGCTAAATTAACACACCCTCGTGTTTGGAAATCTGAGAGGACATAAAGCATTATCCCCTAAAAGTAGACACGGGGTCGTGCCCCACCTCCAACACAGGGTCGTGCCCCCTTTTACCACGGGGCCGTGCCCGACAAAACCTGCATGTACGAGCCGACCAACTTTCGTAAGAATTGTACTAGCACAGGGCCATGCCGTTTAGGCATGGGGCCATGCTTGAACACACCAGAAAGCCTATGAATAGAAGTCTAAGTTCACCATTTTTTGGCAAGCGTTGGTGGGAGAGTTACTCTGCAGAATTCTCTGGGGAATCAAGACGTCAAGGTTATTTGGAGGCTCGGGAGGTGCATACAACACTTGGAAGAAGCTCGGGATCGTCTAAACATCATCCATTATGGATTATTGGTTTGATTGTTCCATTTTAGTAATGATTACATACCTATCTTCTTTGTTATCTGTTGTTATGTTCAAGCTCATTATAAGCTAAACTCCTTTTTATCATCCTAATCGGATGAAACTTATGTAATTTGTGATGAACTAATGGTGTGATTAATATTATGTTAATGTTATGGTGGTCTTGGGAAAACTATTGATGGGTAGCATCTACATTTGAACGGAAAGTTATTAATTTATGGTATGTGATTGTCATACAAGGTTGAAAACCGTATGATTAACTTTCATTCGCAAAACCGGTCTTCATAATAAATCCATGGCTAATGAACTAGAAATGGTTATTAGAAATCATATCACCTTAACTTTCTGATCATTTGTGGGTTCCCTTTTATTAGTTTGAGAAATCTTCAGTAATTGTTATGGTTTTCTAAAATTAATGGTAAGTTAAGAAGGAACGTGATCAACTCTCTTTTTAACATTAAGTTATGTTTTTAGAAATCATATGTCAAATAGGACACAAAAGATTTACCTACATTACTAGGGCTTTGATCTAAGCAGTAGAACTCAACCTGACATGATCCTAGTCACTACGGCAACAGGATAGACGAGAAATCATGCCATCTCGTCTTTATAAACATTAACATAATTACATTAATTCATATCTTTAAATCACACCACCAATTCATCATGGTTACATAAGTGGAGTCTAATTAGGATGATAACTTTTATTCTCTGGTTTTAAATCCAAACACTTCAAATCTTAGTAACTTTATTTTGATCATTGTTTTTAAACCCTAAAAACTCTTTCCAATGAAACTTATCATTTTCTTTAACAAAAACCAATTCTGATAGTTAAACGTCAAGTTTGTTGAGTAGGCTAGGTGTGTCCATGGATTGATACTCTGTTCTTACCAACATTATCTTACCACACTATAGGTACACTCGCCTTTTGTGTGTGTGGTTTAGTACTTGTAATAACCAATTAAATATGAATCTATGCATAAAATATTTATTAAAATATATATACTATCCACACCCATCATGTTTTTGGCTCCATTGTCGGGAACACACGGCAGTTTGAAAGACAAACTAAGTTTTTGACTATCATGTATATAACTTGTTAATATATTTTTGTTCAAACTTCATTTTATTTTTGTTAGTTAGTTTGCCTTAGTTAGTTTAGCTACATTTTCCTAATTCATTTTAAGCCTTACTTAGTTTATGCTTCTTTAAGTTAGTGTATGTCCGACTCATCTAGTCCTGAACTTGTTTCACCTCTTTCGGAACCCGAACGACTTTTCCGTAAAAGATTGCGCAAAGGATCACAACAAGCACCACCGGTCATTGAAGAAGACATTTTGGAAGGTACACCATCCGAAGAAGACATGGCTAACCAAGACAAGGAAATGATATGACACACTATGCCACATCGTCAATAGATGGTTACGAGTCTAGTGTTGTCCAACCAGCAATAGCGGCCAACAATTTCGAGATTAAGTCTAGTATTATCCAACTTGTAGAAAACCCTGTTCAGTTCCATGGGTTACAAGAAGAAGATCCTAATGCTAACATCTCACGATTCCTCCGTATCTGTGCTACCTTCAAAATCAACAACTATTTAGACGACGCCATTCGACTAAGACTTTTTCCATTTTCTCTTCGAGGCCGAGCCATCGACTGGCTTGATTCACTTCCGCCTGGTTCCATTACTACATGGGTAGAAACGGTTGAACAATTCCTTTTGAAATATTTTCCACCCGATCGCACTGCCAAACTAAGAAGCAGCATCACAAGTTTTTGCCAAGACGACGATGATTCATTACACGCAACATGGGAGAGATATTAAAGTCTCCTTTGGAGATGCCCACATCATGGACTTGATCTATGGCTGCAGTGTCAAACCCTTTACGATGCAATCAGCGGAGCCCACAAGCAAGCAGTAGACCAAAGTGCGGGAGGAGATTTTGGAAGTGTCATACCAACAAAAGCATACCAAGCCTTAGAAAGAGCAGCTAAGAAGAGCTTTGCTTACAATCCCTTAAGGACCAAACCTAGTTCTAAAGGTATTCATCAAGTAGACTTTGAAACCCCTAATTGCAGCCCAATTAGTAGCTCTAACCAAAAAATTCAAACAATTGCAAAGTGAGCTAAAGAAAACTCCAACACGATGCAACACATGTGGAAGTTCACACAAGACCGACGAATGCCCACAAGGCGTTATGATAGTTGAAGATGTTGACTACGTAGGAGGCCCAAATAACTCATACAACAACAACTCAAACTGGAGAAGCAACTCGAATTACAGAGATGCTGGTAACAACCACCAATCATCTTGATTCAACTAAAGGCCACCTTACCAACAACAGAAATCACCATACCAAGGTCCAAGCAACCAAGACCATGGAACATCATCAATGGAAGACTTATTGCAGCAGTTATTGTTAGCCACACAAGCCACAGATGAGTACATTCGGAAATTGATCGAAGAAATAAGGAGAGGTTCCATACAAACGAAGCCGACATCAAAAGCAACAAAGCATCATCGCAGACCATAAAGCACCAAGTAGGTCAAATAGACAAAAACTATCTGAATGACCGCAAGGAGCATTGTCCAGCAACACTATGACAAACCCTAATGCTCAAGTCAAAGCCATCACCACCAGGAGTGGCAAAATCACTCAAGGTGATGCACCCGCATTACAACCCATCCTTTAATTACTAGAAATTAAAACTCCAAGTAATGCGAGTGATAAGAAAAAGCAACATGTTGGTATTGAAGAACCAGCCAAGAAATACGTTCCACCACCACCCTATGTTCCACTACCTCCATATGCAGGTCGTTTGAGACAACAAAGAATGGAGGCACAATATGGCAAATTCCTTGGGTTGTTCAAGCAACTCCACATCAATCTGCCCTTGGTGGAGGCCTTAGCAAAAATGCCAAACTACGCTAAGTTTCTAAAAGGTGTCTTGTCAAACAAAATAAACTGGAAGAGTTATCACATGTGGTTTTGAATGTCGAATGCTCTGCAGTTCTTTAAAACAAACTACCTCAAAAGATGACAGATCTAGGAAGTTTCACCATACCTTGCCTAATAGGAAATCTTTCTATCAGTAACGTGTTAACTGATTTAGGTGTAAGAATTAACCTTATGCCTTATGCGATTTTTGAAAAACTAAACCTAGGTGAACTTAGACCTACATGTATGGGCATCCAGTTAGCTGACCGTTCTGTCAAATATCCGAGGGGTATCATTGAAAATCTCTTAGTTAAAATTGACAAATTCATATTTCCCGTTGATTTTGTGATCCTTGACATGGATGAGCACAAAAATGTTCCTCTTATCCTAGATTGATGTTTCTTAGCGACTGCTCGAGCCCTCATTGATGTTTGTATAGGCAAACTAACGCTTAGAGTAGACGAGGAGGAAGTAACTTTCGATATAGGCCAGTCCATGAAACACCCTCAACATCATGATGACTCACTCTATTACATTGATGCTTGCGATTCGATCATAGCTGTCATTGAAGAAAACTCTTCAAAATGCAGCTTGCAACACTCAATTAATAGAAGTCCAAATCACTGAACCCATATGTGAGAACCAAATCATTCCAGAACTTGAAGTTGATGAAACATCATTTCATCAAGAAGCATTTGAGATCATTCAGCAAGATCTAGAATCAAAAGCCAAACCTTATCGAAGACCCTCCAGATTTAAAGCTCAAAGAACTTCCATCTCATCTTGAATACGCTTTTCTTTAAAACACATCTCAACTTCCTATCATAATCTCATCCACCTTATCAATTGATGAGAAGAACAAGTTGCTCAATGTGCTTAAGGCACCCAAACTAGCAATTGCATGGAAAATCATGGACATCAAGGTAATCAATCCATCCTTTTGCACAATATTGATGGAGGAGAAATTCAAATCCGTCATTCAACCTCAAAGACATTTCAACCCGAGCATGCAATAGGTGGTGAAGAAAGAGGTAATCAAACTGCTAGATGTCGGTTTGATTTACCCTATTTTTGATTCGCCCTGGGTCAGTCTCGTCCAAGTTGTTCCAAAGAAAGGAGGAATGACTGTTGTAACTAACGAGAAGAATGAGCTTATTCCTATTTGTACGGTTACAGATATGTAGAGTTTACATAGACTATCGCAAACTCAAAGGCGCCAAAAGGAAAGATCACTTCCCTCTTCCTTTCACCGACCAAATGCTTGAGATAATATCTGGAAAAATGTTCTATTGTTTCCTCGATGGTTTCTCAAGTTATTTTCAAATCCCTATTGCTCCTGAAGATCAAGAGAAGACGACATTCACCTGTCCATATGGCACATTTGCTTATCGGTGAACGCCCTTTGGATTGTGTTATGCTCCTGCTACATTTCAAAGATGCATGGTAGCAATTTTTCATGAGATGATTGAACACTCAATGTAAGTTTTCATGGATAATTTCTCCATCTTTGGAAACTCATTTGACCAATGTCTTGAAAATCTAGAAAAGATGCTGGTTAGATGTGAAGATTCTAACCTTGTTTTAAATTGGGAAAAGTGCCACTTCATGGTTACGAAAGGAATAGTGTTAGGACACAAAATCTCTCAAGCATGGCTTGAAGTCGATCAAGCCAAAGTATACACTATTTCTAAACCTCCACATCCCAGAACCGTGAAAGATGTCAAAAGTTTCCTAGGTCATGCAGGATTCTACCATCGTTTCATCAAAGATTTCTTAAAAATCGCTCGTCCAATTACTCAACTTTCTTGAGAAAGACGCTCAATTCATATATTCTTACGAATGAATTAGTGCATTCAAATTGCTTAAGAAGAGACCGGTAACCGCTCCAATCATGGTTTCCCCAGACTAGACACTACCATTTGAACTCATGTGCGACGCAAGTGATTTCGCGGTAGGAGCCGTATTAGGATAGAGAAAAGACAAGCAATTTCACCCAATTCATTATGCAAGCAAAACCCTTAACAACGCACAAGAAAACAACACACAAGAAAATTCCACTCGTACCTAATCCTTTGAAAAACAATTGTTTACACCGATCATGCAGCCCTTCATTAATTGTTCAGCAAACAAGATGCAAAGCCGAGATTGATTCATTGGATTCTTCTGCTTCAAGAATTTAACATTGAAATTCGTGATAAGAAAGGAGCGAAAAATCAAGCGGCTGATCATCTCTCGTATCTTGAGGATTCAAGTCCTTAACAAACTGAGGAAGCCATAATAAACAACAATTTTCCTCACGAATTCCTTATGCACATTCAATCCTCAATCGATAAACATCCTTGGTTCACCAATTTTTCAAATTACTTAGCAAGCAGAATCCTTCTCAAGGAATGACATATCATCAAAAGAAGAAATTATTTACTGAAATCAAACATTACTATTGGGAGGACCGATATCTGTTCAGAATCGATGCAGACCAACTCATTCGAAGATGCATATACGAAAGTGAAGCAGAACAAATCCTAAGGCACTGTCATGAAGGACCCACAGGAGGACACCATGGAGCAACCTTAACAGCCAAGAAAGTATTTGACCTAGATTTTACTGGCCCACGATCTTCAAAGATGCTCACAACATTGTACACACCTTTGATGGATGTCAAAGAGCAACCAATATCTCAGCACGGGATGAGATGCCTCAGAAACCAGTTCAAGTATGCGAGGTATTTGATATATGGGGTATTGATTTCATGGGGCCATTCCCGGTGTTATTTGGCAATCGTTACATCTTGGTAGGAGTTAATTACGTTTCAAAATGGACTGAAGCTCAAGCCCTGCCTACTAATGACACCAGAAATGTTGTCAAATTCTTTAAGAAACTATTCTCTTGTTTTGGTGCCCCCAAAGCTCTAACTAGTGACCGAGGAACTCATTTCTGTAACAATCAGCTCGAACGAGCAATGGCGCGTTATGGAGTTCACCATCGCTTTACAACTACTTACCATCCATAAGCGAACGGGCAAGCCGAAGTCACAAACCGAGGCATCAAATGAATCCTTGAGAAAACTATAGGTCAAAACCACAAGGACTAGTCTACAAAGTTAGATGATGTATTATGGGCTTTTTGAACAGCCTACAAGACTCCAATCACACAACACCGTTGAAACTAATCTATAGGAAGTCGTGTCATCTACCTATGGAACTAGAGCACAAGGCTTTTTGGGCACTTAAAGCAGCAAACCTGGACCAAGACCTTGCAGGAAAGAATCGATTCCTACAAATTCACGAATTGGAGGAATTAAGAGAACAAGTGTACGAAAACGCTAGGATTTACAAAGAAAAGACAAGGAAATTGCATGACACTAGATAAAGAACAAAAAATGATTTCATGTGGGAGAACGTGCCTTACTGTACAACTCTCGTTTATGCTTGTTTCTCGGAAAACTGAAATCACGTTGGTCTGGACATTATATAATCAAAATCGTGTTTCTGAATGGTGCCATTGAAATTAATATCCATGAAGGTTTAATTTCAAAGTGAATAGTCATTGTTTAAAACCATATAATGATGGACTAACCAAGACTCCCTTGGAGAATTACATCTCCGCCCTGACGAAAACTAATTGTGGGGAAGGGTCGTGCCGAAGACCCGAAACTTAAACGCGGCACATGTACATAATTTTTTCTTAATTTTTTACAATTTTTTGGACTTCACAAGCACAAGCACGGGGTCGTGCCTCTTGAAGCACACCCCCGTGTTTCTGAAAATTTTTTCCATGATCTCCGCTGACGACTCTGGAATGTTGCAGGTCGAATTTAAGACAAATTCTAACAAACACGGAGCCATGCCTAGCCAAGCACGCCCTCGTGTTCAATTTCCACAACCTGTATATAAATCCCACACTTGTTTCATTCTTTCATCACACCCATTCCTGTTTAAAAACGTCTGAAGAAAATGAAAGAATCAAGTCACGGAAGTTCCAACTGGAATCCTGCGAAGAAACCGCGTTCTGAAACGCGAGAGCCAACGACTCAAGAATACTTCTTCAAGATACATGAACTTATCAAGCAATTGACCGAAATGAACCTCGTTGCATCCCAACGCTTAGCTGAACTTATCCAAAAAGTTAAACAGATGGGCGAGGAACTCGTTTCCATTAACCGTCAGCTTGCGGATGTAAGCAACCGCACTTCTCATTATCCCATCCCGAACCTTCCACACGAAATGTGTGGAGGCTTCTTTTAGAAGCATTTCGTGATGTGCCAACTGCGCTTATGCGCGTTAAAGAGTTTTGTTTTGTTGTTTCAGATTCTCAGCTTTTAACGTATCGTGTAACCATAGGACCCTAGGAAATATAATTTTCAATTTGGCTTGTGTTATTTAACTCTAGGACTATTTTCTTATCTTTTCTGATGATTTGGAAGTGATAAAACTTAACCGGGAAAATTACATAACACGCGAAACTGAAAAACGGAACAACAAAAAACTGAAATCGAACAACATCACATGAGCACGCCCCGTGTCTAAGGAGGCACACCCCCGTGCTCGACAAGGGATGACACAACCTGATAATTTTCAGCCTTTTGTCTTCTTCCCCATCAATTTTGCATGTTAAAAACTGAGTTCATTGCCTGCAAGTTCGTATCCACTTCCATTTTCACCTTATTTTCCATTTTTCTTTCATCTTTTCAAGAGTATTTGATCAAGAGGTTAGTATGCTAATTCCTATGATTATGATAATCACTTATATGTAGTTAGGTGATTAGATCTCTAAACAACCGAATCCTAGGAATTATGTCTAAAGACTTGTTCTTAAACGTATTATGGAATGATGAATGCTTTTAACCTACTTGTTCATTTTTATGTTTGTAGTGGATTAGTTTTTTTAGTATGTTTAGTTAGTTAATTAGTTTGTTTTTTTGTTAACAAGACTATCTTCATAATTCATGGTAAAATCTTTGTTAATCATGTTCAAGTTACAAGAATTCACAAGTGGTATTAAACACTATTTATATTTTTTGAGTATCTTGAATTATTAACAAGTGATCAAAATGTTAAATGTATAATCTTTGATTTTTAAAGAAAGAGAATGTTAAACCCATGCTTACTCAAAGGTTTACAAACAAAACTACGCATGCTCGAGTCCAGATTTCATGCCTAACCATGCTAACCGCACCCCTCACGTTTCACAAAATGCACCCCATGTTCAATAATTTTCTCCTTGGATGATAAATTTTCACCTATTTTTTAACATGAGTAGAATCACTATGATGTTATGTCTTGAAAAACACATGGTTTTCACTACCGTAATGAAACTGTTCAAGAAATTTGTTTTGTATAGATTAACTTATTTTTAAAATTTCAGGATCATGAATCATCCCTACTTACAATTTGAAGGGAGCCGCGAGAGATGGTGTCATCATAGACTTCAAAGACTACTACAAAGGGTCGAAAGATCCCACTTATAAGTAGATGAAGAAACACTAGTGGCTTTCGGACAGCTAGAAAGATATAATAAATTATTGAGTGTTCAGTTGAAGCGTTTATTCTCACAAAATAGACCTTTCGTTTATGAACTAACTCTTGAATTTTTAGAATTTTTCAGATTTAGCATGAAAGGCTCTGACCCTTGGGATGATAGTGCAGTTTCATTCAGACTTGCTGAACATTGGCACAAAACATCAATTGTCTTGTTCGGTGTCTATCTCGAAATCTACATGGAACAAGAAACGGAGGAGGAAGAAATATCTGGAATGCCGGCGTACCATACCTTCCCGGACGAGGAAAATAAAGATGCAAAAAGTGGTGCAGAGCGGATTGGAACCGGTGAGTTCAACTCGAGTAAAACAGAAAGCAGTCAGATACGAGACCCGGTCATTCCATAACAATTCATGGTCAATGCGAGGGAGTTGTTAATTTGAGTGACTTGTTCAGTTTATATTGTATGGTTAATCAGTTCCCATGTAATATTGGGTATTTGTTTTGTAATATTTTTGCCAGAAATGCGATTGCAGGTGCTCCAACACCCATGTTTGGAGGAAGCTGGATTTTGAACTTATACGAGAACTATGGTTGTAACACTGAGGGAACTAAAGAAGTGATGCCGAGAGTGTTAGACTTGAGCATTTGCACAAGTATGTACATGGTGACGAGACTACCCAATGGGCAACCGAGATTTATGGATAAGAAGGGATAAATCTGGGATCCGGCAAGTCCCGAAGAAATACTTATGGACCTCGACCATACAAGGCAATCATTTGAATAAGCCTAACGAGCCTTCAACCGAGTCAAAAATCTGCATTCCCGAGTTGATGACCTGAGCAACGATGTCACGTACATCAAGAACCGAATGTACCATGAGTGGGGGGATATCCCACCACAAAGCCCTTGAAAACCGTATCATTCTTGGGGACCCGACACAGTTGTTTCGTGCCAATCTATCTTTTAATTTATGCCATTTTGTTTTTATTTTGTGTGTTTTGAATTTTAATGCTTTCAATAAATTGGTGACATTTCAGGTGATCGCGAAGATTCTATAAACTCGAGGGTAAACAAGACACAAGTGACAAATTCATCATTTTTGGGGAGTTATTTCATTACCCTTTCTCAATCTTGAATATGTTAATCATATTGAGTACAATGTGAATTTTAAGTGTGGGGATGGGAGTAATGCATTTGACTTTGCTAAAAAGGTCCAAATTAAAAATTTTAGGAAAAGATCACTTAACAAGTAATTTTTGTGACAAGAAACCAAAATTTTAATATAATTTTTGATAAAGCAAATTATTAATATACGTTTTCGGAAAATAAAGAAGTAAATTCGTGAGGTCCAAATAAAATTGAAAATGTTTTTTTTGTGATATCCTTAAAAGCAATAATCTAGTAAAATATTTAATCATGTAAAATGAAACACTTTTACCCAATTCTATCCATATGTGAGTTTATTTTTGAGCCTTAAACAGCTTTTACAAATTGCAATTCTACTTTCATTCTGGATTTAATTGAGGGTGCCATATGATACGTGTGATTACAACTTGCTTTGGGTATACATTTCAAGACCTTAATTAGTATTTGTTGAATAAAAATGAGTTAGGCACTAGGTAACCTTAACCATTCGAGCCCCAACCATTTTCTTTAATTTTCCTTATCCAAATGTCAACTTTAGTTAGCCCCGTTGAGCTTAAACATTTTTATCTTTCAATCACCCAAACCACCAAGTCACTCAACCAAAAAGCCTTTAACAAAACCCTTTTTCGTTAAAAACACATTTTTGGCTTCCAAAAAAAATTGGTTATTTACCGGCAGACCTTAAAGAACTGGAATGCATTCTTTTGATTTCAATTTGCTTTGTTGCCTTCATCACGTAAAACCAGGACTTCCCCCGGAAATTCGTGAACAAATTTTCAATCTCATATTCGACGCAAGAAAGAAATGGCAAAAAAGGAACAAGTTCCGCCATTTTGTGGGATTTCAAAAAGTGCTATAAAGAGACGAGCAAAAAGATATGAAAGATGCCCAAACTGTGGAAATTGATCCCATAATGGAAAATACAAAAAGAATCAAACTAAATCTCAATACGAATACATAGAACTAATCCGATTGGGTGCTATTAGGCTTCAAGCCGAACGATCCTTGAGAAAAGAAAGTTTTGTGTATCTTCGGGTAAAAGATGAAGTATGGTTATTGAAAGCAAAATACGGTCTTGACAATCTGACTATAAACGAGTCCTCAAGTTATCATATCCCTTCTAGCTTGAAGTATTGTATAGGGAACCTTTTATTGTTTTCCTTGTAGTTTATGTTAGAAAAATAAGCCAAGACCGTCGTCTTTAGCAATTAGCAACTTTTTCCAAATATTACATACCCGAGCCCAAGCCAAGTTACAACCCATCAAAGACCTAATAATTTATGCAAGTAAATATCTAAGTAGGTGGAGATTTGATCCCTTAACAAGCATATGATTTCACATGTATTCATACTAGGCAATTGAGTGTATTAGTCATAGTTAATCTTTATTATGACTCCATATATTTAGCCGAGTGTGAGTGCATCTTATGAGAAGTGTGAATTTTTACATGATAATAATCTTTACTAACTAATCTATTGCTTGCTAGGATATCATTTTACATAGGCTTAGAATATTTGTATTTGGATGAAAATAATATTTACTTGTGTATTTCTCGAAACATATGTTTATAATTTGATTTATTTTGTTTTTGGTAGATTTGTCATTTTAAGTGATTTTTGCTTGAGGACAAGCAAAGTTCAAGTGTGGGGATGTTTGATGTGCCCCAATTATACATAAAAATCCTATCAAAAGCACAACAATTATTCCTTAGTATCTTTCGTAAAATGATAAAAATGTACTTTAATGTTAAATTGTGTTTTCAGGTGTTTAAAAGGCAAGATGGAAAAAGAAGCATATTTAGCAAGAAATTGAAGTAATTCGAGCTTTGGAGTCCAAGCATTAGGCTGTGCCTCATAAAGCACGCCCCCATGCCTTGCTAGAAACTCATGCCCGTGCTAAATTAACACACCCCCATGTTTGTACATCTGACAGGACAAAAAGCACTTTCCCCTAAAAGTAGACATGGGGTCGTGCCCCATGAGGCACGGGGTCGTGCTCCACCTCCAACACGGGGCCGTGCCCCATTTAGCATGGGCTCGTGCCCAACACAACCTGCATGTACGAGCCGACCAACTTTTGTAAGCATTGTACTAACACGGGGTCATGCCTTTTAGGCATGGGGTCGTGCTTAAACACTCTAGAAAGCCTATAAATAGAAGCCTAAGTTCACCAATTTTGGTAAGCTTCGGTGGGAGACTTACTTTGTAGAATTCTCTCAAGAATCAAGACTTCAAGGCCATATGGAGGTTCGGGAGGTGCATACAACACTTGGAAGAAGCTCGGGATCGTCTAAATGTCATCCATTGTGGATTATCGGTTTGATTGTTCCA
Source organism: Flaveria trinervia (assembly GCA_025506515.1). Taxonomy (NCBI): domain Eukaryota; kingdom Viridiplantae; phylum Streptophyta; class Magnoliopsida; order Asterales; family Asteraceae; genus Flaveria; species Flaveria trinervia. Next base: position 69,576,097 of record CM046451.1, on the reverse strand, counting down.
TCTCACCGATGATTACATACCTATCTTTTTTGTTATCTGTTGTTATGTTCAAGCTCAATATGAGCTAAACTTCTTTTTATCATCCTAATCAGATGAAACCTATGTAATTTGTTATGAACTAATGGTATGATAAATATTATGTTAATGCTATGGTGGTCTTGGGAAAACTATTGATGGATAACATCTACATTTGAACGGAAAGTTATAAATTTATGGTTTGTGATTGTGATTTTCCTACAAGGTTGAAAACCGTATGATTAACTTTCACTCGCAAAACCGGTCTTCATTATAAATCCATGGCTAATGAACTAGAAATGGTTATTAGAAATCATATCACCTTAACTTTCTGATCATTTGCAGGTTCTCTTTTATTAGTTTGAGAAATCTTCAGTAATTGTTATGGTTTTCTAAAGTTAATGTTATGTTAGGAAGGAACTTGATCAACTCTCTTTTTAACATTAAGTTATTTTTTTAGAAATCATATGTCAAATAGGTCACAAAAGATTTACCTATATTACTAGGGCTTTGTTCTAAGCAGTAAAACTCAACCTGACATGATCCTAGTCACTACTACAGCAGGATAGACGAGAAATCATGTCATCTCATCTTTATAAACATTAACATAATTACATTAATCTATATCTTTAAATCACACCACCAATTCATCACAATTACATAAGTGGAGTCTAATTAGGATGATAACTTTTATTCCCTAGTTTTAAATCCAAGCGCTTCAAATCTTGGTTACTTTACTTTGATCATTGTTTTTAAACCCTAAAAAATCTTTCCAATGCAACTTATCATTTTCTTTAACAAAAACCAAATCTGATAGTTAACACAACATCCCCCTCCAAGTAACTGCCTTTTGTTGGAGGACACTAGTGGCATAACGAACCTTGAGCTCCTCGGGACACTCACAGTTCAAAAACGTATTCTCCGTGCTTTCGAACCACTTGAGAAGTCCAGTGGCTCCTTCCTTTCCACTATAGCTAGTGGGCATGCATGAACTAAAATTTTTGATAGTGTAGGCTTGGTTGTTGCGCCCTTGTTTTGCGTTATTTTCTCCTTCACCATTTCCACTATTACTAGAGTTGGTCATCAAAGTGCTATTTAGTTCAACAACCATGGTAGGGATGACGGCAGCCATTTGTCGTGCAATCATGGCAGCTAACTTACGGTTGGAACTTCCATGCTTTTTATGATAGAGAGACATACTGGATACAAAATGAGTTAGTCATGGTAATTTGGATATAAAAGGACAGTAAATCAAAACAAGGATTATTCAAGAGTTATGGGGGCACATGGAATGATTGTATTTGCTAATGCATTACCATTTAGAAATGTTGACACGTCAAGGTAAATTGACCCATTTGCCTTAGAAACTTGTGTATGTTAACCATAGTGTATCAATTATCCTAGAAATCCTAGGTAAGCATAATTAGTCCCGTAGGATTTATGTGAAATGCTTACCTTAGCCTGAAGTCTTTTTGCCAGAAAATCCAAAATACAAGTGTGTATGTGTCACATAATATTTCTTAGGTTCATGGAATCAAAACTTTGATGAGATTTTCATAGATTAGACTTAAAGTCTAAGGAATTAAACCCATGATATAACGCGTACAATCCCACGTGTCGTTGAGAATAAGATTGGAAGTTTCACTCGTCGGGGAGAATCAAGAATCAAGAATAAGTTTAGGGGAGACAAGCAACAAAGTGTAAGCAATTACAAGGAAACCTATCTAAGGCATCAAGTTGCACATACAAAAGACATCCATAATGAGATAGCATCATGTAGAATACAATAATTTATATTTACAAGAATATCAAGATTATTCTATAAGGTTCATGCATAAACTAGAGTCTAGGTCAACATTTCTAGGAACCTAAATCCCTATCGTTATGGGCTCTAATAGCAATATGTCACACCCTAGCCGTGATGGCGGAATCGTCGAGATGTGAGGGTTAAGATTGTTGACACATTATGCTATCATTTAATCAAAATATTATTATCATACTTTCAAATGTAAGTTACAACCATAATTCTAAATAGGGAAACAAAAATAACGTAAGATGAATAATACTTGAAACATGTTAAAATGTTAAAAATAAAGGTCAACTATGAAAGTTTTTCCAAAGTTTAATATACATAAATATATCAAAGATTTACAAGTAGCAATTTATGTCAAAGGTTATGAGTTTTGCAAGTTTATAAAACACATATAGCTACAATCATACCTTGACCAAGATTAAGATAACAAGTTTATATCGATTAGCTAAGTGTACTTGGTTCCAATGATGAACAAGTGTAGAGATTATAAGAAGAGGCTGAAGCAACCAAACACCCAAAGTCTTTCAGCATGCATGCACACAAGTACTAAAGAAGAATTCTTTGGAAGTTTAACACAAGCAACAAAAATATTCTAAGTGTGAAATCTTTCGAAGCCGAGAGCAATATCCTCCGAAGCCGAAAATGAAGTCTTCCGAAGCTTCAGACAAAGTCTTCCGAAGCCAACACTTTAAGACAGATTTCTTCCGAAGACTTTTAACAACATGCTTTATCAGATGTACTTTTCCATAAAGTTGGACCCCTTTCCGCTGCAACTCTATAAAGTCACCAACTTACATGAGTTGGTGAAAAGGTCCACACTTTTGGTAACTATACATTGAGGTCTTGAGTCTGCAACTTTCTACTTCATGTACTTTATCCTTTTTGTAATAGATAAGGATGTGAGCTTTGGCATGTCATAGACACAAGTCAAAAGGCAATCTTCCTTTTGACTCTACAATTGATTTTGTGTTGTGTCTAGTAAATTGTATCCAGTTGGCCTTCATAGTATGGCCGACAGTCAGATGTAGTATAAGTATCTCATGTTCATGTTACTTTCTTTTATGCTTTGTAACACTTGTAATAGAACATTGATAAAGCAATACACAGCAATCTTGAAAACTATCTCCTTGTGCATTTACTCTTTTGTTATGTCTCTTAATTACTTGTGTTCTTAGTGTCTTTAATTATGGTTAATCCAGTTTACTGTTTGATTAAGTTAAGTTACTCTCCTCTTTGTGTTGTTGTGTTGTAAGTGACCACCCTTCACCAGCTAGTGTTAAACCCACACCTTCTACTTCCTAACCACCTCAACAGCCACAAATCACCTTCACCAACCAAAGAAAATACAAACGAACCCCTACTCAGGCTATTCAGTTTGTGTAGGCCCTTATACACTCACCCACACAGGAAGAAGTGGACACTAGAGCTCCCACTTCTCCTGAGGAGCATACCACTCCTAATACTTCAATGATCAGTGCTGAGGTTCCTCATGCTCAGCCTGATGAGCTCATAAGCTCAAATGCCTTAAGTTATCATTCTGAGTCTCAACACTCAAGTGATCAACCCTCCCAGTTACCATCCCAGCCATTGGATTTAAACCAACCAATTCCCAACCTTGACTTCTATACTGATGAAGATTTAGGTTTCAGTGAGTACCATGATTCTCCCTTCTTTTTCCCTACTAAATGAGAGATTAGTGCTTCTGAGGCTCCTATTTCTAGCCCACATCAGTCACCTACTACTAAGGTGGGCACTCCTGAACCTGTTCAGGATGTCCATATGGAAGAGGCTCTCACTTTTGTAAGTGATTCCATCATTAAGACCTCAACCATGGAAACTCTGCCCATTGACATCTCTGCTGAGGCTATCAATGACTAGAGGAAATCCAGTAGCCAAGAACCTGAAGCTGGTGGTAGGAGTAAGGACCTTGGTCCAGTTCTCTCATCCCCCAATGATTCTTCAGATGAAGATGAGATGAATTTAAGACTAAAGGTGCAAAAACTATCTAAAACATGCACCTATTTAGTCTCCAAGGTTAGTCATCTTGAATCTCATGTGACTACCTTGCAAAACAGGGTTAATGATCAGCAACTTCAGATTTCATATCTTAAGGAAAGACTAGCTAGGACCTTTAAGAGGAGCTCAACCAGGAACACAAGAACCTGTGGATGTGATTGACCTAACTCCTAGCTCACCTATGTAAGTGGGTGATGCTACAAAAAAGGGGGAGAAAGTCAATACAATCACAGAACCTGGGAGTTCTTCAAAGAGAGTGGACATTGAGGACTCACCATCCTCACTCGCAATTGTGCACACTCAGCAACTTCCTCAAGTTCACATTAGTGTGGACTCCATAGACTCCTTCATATAGAGTCTGTTTGAGGAAGGGATACCAAGGGCTATGTCATCTCCACCATCTTCAAATCACATCATTGGGTGGAGATATAACAGCAACAGAAGAGCCCTCATCACTATTAGAGTTCAAGGGCAGCAAGAGATCTTCAACTTTTCGACCTTGAACTTCTATGAAGGTCTGGATTTAGTAAACATGCCACTTGTCAATCCAAGCCAATCAAGACAAGCTGACACGATGCCTCAAAGAATCCAATATCGGATCACTGCAGAGTTCTTCAGAAGAAGACTAAGACAATCAGTAAATGTGATCGGTCAACTGGATGTTGAGGCAGACCCTAAGATTGGTTTCATAGGGGAAACCTTAACTGAAGGCCCAGTGATAGATACTAAGAACTCTGTCTTATCATCATCAACTGCTGCAAAGATCAATACCCTTTTTTGAGATACCTATTGGTGAAGGTGCTTCTCAACCTCTTTCTGGCCGAGCTTAGATGCTACATCAAGCAATAAAGGACAAAGTTCTCTCCACCCTGAGTCACAAAGGTCTATAAGTGACAAAGGGAAAAGATAGATGACATCTGAGGAGATTGAGGAGGAGGAGATAGAGAGGAAAAGGAAGCTGAGGGGAGAAAGTTCCACTTCTGGGTCTAGAAGAATTATGGAAAGTGTAATCAGGGCTGCCCCCAGACCAAACACTCACGATGATGAGTGGAGGGCAGTTAGGATCAACTACTTGAAGACCAAGAACTATGACATTGACAATGTTATCTCTCTCCCCTTGGAGGAACTAAACGAACTGGTTGACATGGAAAGGTCAATGGAGAAGAAAGAGGCAGAAGATGTTGAGCTACTAGTTCAAATGAAAGAAGACAGAAGAAAGAAAATACTATACAAGCATATGCCTACTCTCTCTCCGTTCAAGAAAGTCCTGAACATGAGGATGTGGTTCAACAAGAACCTTAGGTAGATAAAGAAGTAGACAGGATCAAGATTATCAACTACTTGAGTGCCACAGGCCTCTATAAAGCAAAAGCACTTCTTCCCTTATCCTATGACTATATTGAGTTTGAGTATCCCAAACAACTCAATTTGGAGATAGTCAATGAAAGAAATACAACCAAAAGGAAATTAAGGGAAGAAGTTGCTAAGTCAAGAGCCATCGTCTAGAAGAGCATGAAGAAGTCTACAGACAGGCAGAGATTGATGAGATTCTTGAACCTGTATGGATTCTCCAGAAGGAGACTTGGCCTCATGTCTCTATCCACTATGGATGAGCATATCAGGGTGATTAAGTAGAAGATAAGGAGTGGAAGCTGATTGACTTACACTCCCCTCTAAGTCAAGCTGCACCTGAATTGGAGGTTATGGTTGAACAACCAGAGACAACACAACTTGAACCTCCTACTGAATCTCAGCAAGCTTCATCTTCTAATCCACAACAGGGTCAGACTCCCTCTCATTCTGAACCTGTGAGAGAGGAAGACCCAACTGAGAAAGACAATGAAGATTAATCAGGTGTTGCAGGCCAGTCTTCTCAGTTAAAAGTGATAAAGAGAAAGAAAAAGATGGCTTCAAAGCCAAAGCCAAAGAAGAAGAAGGCTGCATCCTTTTTCTGAACCTCAGGATGAGTCACATAATCCTGAGGATGTGCAGCCAAAGGATGCTCCATCATCTCCCATTCCAATAGCTCCTCTACCATCAGAAAGACCCATCCTATCCTGGACATACATTACAAATCTAGAAAGGTGGCATGTCATTAGAGATCATGGCATTGAGAATGTCTACACATGGTAAGACATGTTCAATCTGCCTCTGCATGATCTCTTTGACATGAGAAGACACTTTCATAGTCTGAGGATCCTGATCATCTTATGAAGAAAGGATTGGTCATTGTCCTGATGAGGACTGTCGATATCTAAAGTCTTTAAGTGTTTTGGTAGCATCTGTAACATCTTGTATTTTCATTAAATTAAAAGTTAACTTTGTTAAGTTCTTGCAAGAACTATTCATGTCTTTTATGAAATTTGTGGGTTAGTTGTGCTTACCTGTTAATTTGTCGTTTAATATTTCATATAAATCTTAATAATATAACTACTAATTACAATAACACTAATAATTATATCTGTAATACTAACAATAAGAATAATAAAGAATAATGATAATAATAATAAGTTGTAAAATATTTAAAACTTATAGATTAATTTAAGTTTAGGGGTTGTTTGCTAATTTTGAAACTTTAAAAAAAGAATGTTTTTAACATAAAATGTCAAGAGGAAAACCATAGGGACTAAAAGTGTCAAATTCAAAAACCCAACCCATCTCCCCCTTTCACCCATCGACTGCCGGCCAAGTATGGTCCGGCAACCCTCTGGCCACCCCATAACCACCAATTTTTTTGGTCGATTCTTGATCCGAAAACAACTTCAAGCCCCTCTAGAGTATGATTGGAACCTGAAGGTAACATTAAATCGAATTTAAACGAAGATTACTAAGCTTAATCGAGCCTATAACCGACGCCTTCAACCACACAGCCGTTCGAGCCTTAAACACCAATAATAACTCAATTAATTCTACCAGATCGAACGTCTATCTACCTTTAATCGAATACAACCTCCAATTTCACCTAAAATAAACATAAACGTCTCAATCGATCCTCTTTGCTTATCACAACCTGCGACTTACCCGAACACCATCTTCCGAACATCAAGATCCGAAATTTACAAGGGGCTTTGCATCAAAGACATCACACGAAGCTACCCTCAAAGTTAATTAAGTTATCATCAACATTTACACCGCGATTGCACATCTTCTCGGCCACGACCTGTTCATTGTTGTGGTTATCTTCAATTCGAACGTAACCGGGTAATTAAATATATGAATCTGCTTGATTAAGCATGGGGAACATGTTAGGACCTGGTATTGAACTGAAATACCTAGAGATCACGTGTATACCGGATCAAATAGTGCGGAATCCTATTTGATTGGTGATCCAATCAGTGAGAACACACGAAGAATCAATCAAGGATTGAAACTAACGTTAGAAATCGATAAGGAATCGATCTAATGTGTTCTATGAACTTGGAGAACGATTTGGAAGGTTTCTGGACGGCTAGGGTTCGTATGGAATTGAACTTGAACGAATCTCCTTGTTTTTCACGAATTGAGTTGTATTTATAGGTTGGCACTCTTCAATCGTGCGACTGAACCATTAGTTTGGTTCAGTCGTGCGATTGAACCATGCGGTTGGTTCATTCGTGCGACTGAGTGTTCAGTCGTGCGATTGAGCCAATCTTATGTTCAGTCGTACGACTGATCCAGTCTCCTGGTTCAGTCGTGCGACTGAGTCAATCGTATGAGGTTCTTTATGCTTATGGTTCATTCGTATGAGCCATTCGCATGGGAACTTCATTAAGTTAGTTTGAATGTTTTTGTTAATTAATATATATTATATGTAATCATTCAAGTAATCATAAACTCAATCAATTCATTTACGACTCATTAATGAACTATTAAACGTTATAACCAACAGACTATCAACCAGTTCATTAATCATACCAAACAAGATCTATTACATCACATATCATGATCTAGGAACATACATGTATCAACAAACTCCCCTTTGGACCTAGATCTCTCTAATGTCTTGTTTTCTTCATTACCTTCTCATATTTCTTGTACTTGTCCTCTTGTGTGACTCCCGGTGAATATCAAACGCAAAGCAAAGTCGTATACATTTTGGAATTGGAGGGCTTGTACAATGTCTTGTGTGTCATAGAACAATGGCCACTTGTATAATGTATAGACATCATTAGCAGACAAGTTGGTTAGCCACATTGGGTCGAATACCCTGACAGTATCCATTTGATCCCCTTTGTTTTGAACTATGACAGCTTCAGTAGTTCTCCAATCATAGTACCACCATTTGAAGTGTGGAGTGAAGTCCTGTGGCATTTTCCTGAGAGGAATTCTCGACATAGTGCGAGGAGGACTCCACTTCAACACAATCTTAGGTTTTCCAGTAATGGCATCCATGTCAGACCTTCTAACATACCTTGTTGGTTGTTGAGGTCTGAAGTTAATCCATCTGGTGTGGTACTCTTTCTTGAGGGCAGCCTCAAACCAGCCTGACATTTTCCTCGTGTCAGCATACAACAGCTTGAACTTGACCAGCTGGTTGAGCTCAAATCCAGTAGAGTCTTTAGATCATGTGGAAATCTAAAGTACTCTATGCCCTTTTCCCTCTTAACGGCATAAACGTTAAGATCATCAAAATAGGCCCATGCTATAATCCTGCCTGACACCGTAAGATGTTTCTTGACGTTGTAGAACTTGGTGTAGGCATCCCTCTTCGGTGCATCACGTTGGGCTCTGACTTCCTTAAAAAATTCAGCCCATTCAGCCTTTCGAATGTATACATCTTCGTTTGAGGCTTGGGCTGTTCCTTCGTTCTTTCTGCTTCCTGCTCCATCTTGTCCAGTACCTCAAACATATCACTGACTAGGGACTCACCCAGATTGGGGACCACATTACCCGCGTTGTCAGCGTATTGAGGGTACTCTTCAGCAGCAATATCTTCAACCTCAACTTCATCAACGTCGTGTAGTTCGTCATCACTGTTGAATCAACTGTTGGAGCATCCTTGACAATATCATCAGGATTGAGTCTGAACATTCTACCAGTTGCTCGTTAGATAGGTCGTGAATTATTTCACCTTCTTCGGGTGTATAACTCACTGACCTTCTGACAATCCCTTGCAGATCAAGAATCATTGTGAGTTGAGACTTGACCTGTTGAAGGGGAGCAATGTCAAACTCATCCCTTTGAAAGTTTGGATCTGTTTGATTTAAACATTCAACACATAAACCATTAGTAAGTGATCAAACAGAATTATGCAACTTAGTATATAAACATTCAACACATAAACCATTAGTAAGTGATCAAACGGAATTATATCAACTTAGTATATAAACATTCAACACATAAACCATTTGTAAGTGATCAACCAGAATTATATCAACTTAATATATAAACATTCAACACACTTGTTTCATTCATGATTCAATCACAAAATAAATAATACATAAGACATCTAATCTGTACTTTTTCTTGAATCCTGGGCTGGTCGCTCAGAGGAGCAGAAGTGGTAGATGGCTGATCCTGTCAATTCTTCGATCTTCGCTCTTGACCAAAGCAGAGGCCGAGTCTGCAGCTTCTCCTTCTTCAGTCTCTTCATCAAATCACCATCATCATCATCATCATCATCATTCTCTTTCTCCATCTTTTATTTTTAGTTCCTCCTTTGATCCTTTTAACTTTAACAAAATGGACCTCTTTGCCTTTTCCAACTCTTCTATCTGCTTACCTGATGTGACGCTTTGTGCTCGGAGTTGGTCCAGCTCTGTGTTCTGAGCAGCCAATTTCTGGGCCTGCTCTTTAATAGCTCGATCCTGCTCTGCGAGTTTACGATTGTGCAGCAGTCAGGTCGGTGAGCTGGCGGATCTGAGAGGTCTTTTCCTCATCAGCCGCCAGCAGTCGTAGCACTATTCTGTTTAAGGCTGCCAGCTGTTCCTCTACCCCTATTGGAGGTAGAGGAGATCGAGAGGTGTGTGAGGGGTAGGCTGAGGGCTCGGTTTGGTGGCTAGTGGTCATGGTGGAGGTGGTGAATATCGAGTAGGGTCTGGATGATGGTGGTGGTGAGTGTGGGGTGAATGTAGTAGTGGTAGCAGGGGTGGTAGTGGTGGAAGGTATGGGGGATGTGGTTGTGGTTGCTGTGGGGAGAGGTATAGTGGTGGAAGGTGTGTCTGCAGAGGTGGTAGTGGTGGAAGGTATGGGGGATGGGTGGTGATGAAGGTTACCTTCCGCTTTTTCTTTTCTGACCATGGGGTTGAGCCATCCGTTTTCTCCTCGTTCCCCTCGAGGTGGATGCCCCCTTCAACCCCACCTGAGGACTCCGAGCATATGATGGATCCGTCTCTGTATCTCCGGATCCTCTCGGTTGTTCACCGACAGCCCTTAACCCGTGCTCTGTGGGAACTACTTTCCTCTTCCACAGTCCGAGTCAACGGCTCCTCATCAGATTCATCTTCATCTTCCTCGGTAAGCACAAAATCTTGATGGAATCTGCTGACTCAGTTACCTCAGCAGGTGAGCCAGACACCAAGGGAACAGAGTCAGACATGGTGCCTCGGGATGGAACAGCCTCATCCTCGATGTCATCCTCCTCAGAGTCATCAGTAGGGAGGACAATCGGCTCAACATCGGAGTCACTGTCCTAGTGACGCCATTGGCGTCTCCCTGGTGCCACATAGCTTTCATCTGCTAAGTGGCCAATCATTCTCTTCACCTGGGGTTTAATCTGCTTACCCCTGTACACTCTCATTCTGCCCAGAGTCGTATCATCCATTATTTCCAGAGCCACTGCGTCATGACTCTCTTTGGGCAACTGCGGCAGCTTCTCGTTGAAGATAAGCTGTAAGAATCTGGGGTACATACAGAACCCCTCTTTTCCCTTTACCTCCAAATTCTCCACCAAGTAGGAGAATATCATGCTGGAAAAACTAAAGGGGTGGTTCAGAACCAGTGCCACGTAGGCATTTTGTATCTGGTCTGAGAGGTCGTCAAACCCCCCCTCCTTGAAGCTACACACTTTAGAATCACGTGAGCTAAGTACTTGTACTGGGGGCTCAGGTTGCTCTTGTTGAGCACACCTGAGTTGATATCCCCAGCGTACTTTAGCCTGAGGAAGCATCCTCTTACAGTCAATGGATGTAGTTTTGTAGGATGATCAGCATCCTCCCCGAACTCCAGGACCCTCCGAATATCGGCGGCAGAGATCTCAATACCATCCCAGTATGGAGCTCCTGATACAGTAAGGCTCACGAGAGCGGTCCACCGAGGCATTTTCCCAGAATGCCTGATGGAGTGATCTGTAAGCGTGCAAGGAGTGGAGATCGCCTTATAGATCCGGGACCGTCTCAGAAATGCAATTATTTCGGTAAACTCAGCCCCGTTCCTGGTGGTGTGATCTAAGTGGGCACAGATGTTGTGCTTGGGATTTATGGTCCACTTTTCTGCCATTTATCTGTAACACACAAGACATAGAACTATTAATACATATGACATGAAAACTTCTGTTCTAAGTGTAAAGTTGAAAGTCATTTTGATTCATTCGTGCGAATGAATCATGCGACTGAAGTCATTCGCCTGTTTGAGACATGCGATTGAGTTCAATTGGCTATTTGAGCCATGCGATTGAGTTCAATCGGCTGATTGAGCCATGCGATTGAGTTCAATCGGCTGATTGATGCATGCGATTGAGTTCAATCTGCCGACTGGACTCATTCGGGTGGTTCTGTCGGTCGAATGATCCAATCGCAAGGTTCAGTCGTGCGATTGAAGTTCATTCGAACGTCCAGTCGCTCGCCCCACTGTTCGATCACCTGTGGGTCGAATCTTGACCAATCTAAGTCTTTTAACCGTATTTAATGGTCCATTAGCCTCGTCTACTTGTCACTAATAACCTAGTCAACTCAATTTTAACATATTGCTTCATTTACATAGGCAATTAGGTCGATTCGCAGGTCGGTTCTTGATTTAATCCAATGTAGATATTGTAATTCGGTGGGGTACTGATTTTGATAGGTTCAAGGAGTAGTGTACCTGTAAAACGTCACTGGAACGAAGAATCTTAAGCGCACAGTATATCATAATCGGAGGCAATTTCGACAGGGTAACGGTAATGAGCGCGATTAGGGGTTTTTTCGGAGTGATGAGTGATATGCGATCGATTAAGACCTTAAATACTGAAACTAGGTTCATTCGGCCGACTGGCCTCAGTCGCTCAGTTCAATCGGGCGACTGAGGTTCAGTCGTACGATTGGCCTAGTCAATCGCATTCAGTCGGCCGACTGAGTCTCAGTCGGTCGACTGACTCATTCGGTCTCCTTCATTCGCCCCTTTAGTTGACCGACTGAGCCTCAGTCGGTCTCCTGGTTCATTCTCCCCTTTCCATTCAGTCGAATGAAACAATTTCATGTCCATTCGGCCGATTGGAAGCCATTCGCATAACCATGATCCACTAGTGCGAATGGGTCACCCTTTGTGAGTCTATAGTCATTTTCAACATTTACTATTCAGACCTTTTTCACTTTTGATAATAACCTTGTAAGCTCTTAACCAATTCAGTCACTTCAGACGTGACCATTTAAATTTTAAAACCATGTGGCCATCTCGGACATGACCCTTTTAGGTAAGGTAATTCCCTTCTGATTTCCCTGATGTAGTCCGACAGACCCACAACTAAAAAATAAACATAGTAACTTAACCTAACTACACAACTAAAGTTTATGTTTGGATTTTTTGTGAGAGATAAAACCCTAAGATGAACATCTAAGGGATTTGATTCGGAGTAGACAGCTTTAATTTAGATTTATCATATCTGGACCAAATCAATTTTGGAATCATACAGGAATATCAAATCATTTTGGGACTTGTTATCAAAGCTCTTTGACGCTTAAATTCTCGATATTCATCCAGAGTCGTTAGCAACATAAGGAAATCATACTGAAACTCTTAGATCTTCACATTGAGTTGAACTTTTGAGAAGGTAGCCACTAAGATTGTCAGTATATTTGTCCACTTAAATCCATACACAGACTTTTGACGCAGACTGGTGACTGATTTAGGTTTAATTATTTCAGCTAACATTTGTGGATCCCACACTTATATGGTAATCAACATTCCTCAGAGGTTTTGAGCGGTCTACGGGTATTATTACAAGAAGAGACTATTCCAGAGCTTTCAAAGAGAAGCCTGTCCTCAGGTCAGTGCCATCGCACAGCAGAGAGGCGGCAAACAACAGTGAATTCTAGAATATCTAGGTTATGCTTATCCTCATGTCAGTGCCATCGCACAGCAGAGAGGCACACAACCTATCTCCTTTTAGAGCAGCTTACTTTTATTTTACACAAAATGCACCAACAACATGAGCCATTAGCTTTATTGCATTTGTCTTTCATTTTTCCTTGCTTTGCTCTAATTTTGGTCATCCGCACACTTTTGTGGCGTTTAAGTGCTCATTACCCCTTATTGGAATATATTGATTGTGTTAACCAGTGATAAGATGGAAATCCACAGTCAGCTGAACAACTTAGTTTGATCTTGAGATCACCAATCAGGTCTAATTGTCTATTGTGTTGAATCTACCAACATATCATTTGTGGTCTAGCAGCCTCTAAGTCTATTTTCTCTGTGTCACCTTAGGAGTTGCCAGTTTTCTATCATTTTCCCGTTTTATATTGCTTAGACTACGCGGACTTATACTTTGAACTTTTGCATCTTTTCAAACCTTGAGTTTTAAAATCCCTCTTGATTTGTTCCTGTGTACTATCATATTCCAAGGTATTGAATTACTATGACAGACACAATCTACCTTATTTCAGCTAGTTACCCCTTCTCCCTCATTTTTTTTTTTTTTAATTTAACTGCTGACATATTCTCCCCCTAAAATCTAAAATCATTTCGGATTTAATTATTTTTGGATTTTAATAAACAGCAAGGTAACATGACATTAAATGTAACAGACAAAAACAGATAACATAAGATAAGTAAACTTTAACGAAACTACATCGGACTATACATTATTGTCATCAGGAATTACCTCACTTTTCTTTTTAACGCCGTTGACCTCTAGCAAGTAATGACAACGTGGTTTATCAAAGGCTTTTGTATAGAGGTCAGCACATTGAAAATCAGTATTAATTTTAACCACATCTATTAAGTTCTTTTCAAAACAGTCTCTTATGAAGTGGTATTAATACCGATGTGTTTGGTCTTAGGATGTTGAACCGGGTTTTTGGTTACTGCAATTGCAGCAGAGTTATCAACAAAAATAGGAGTAGACGAAAATTTCAAACCGTAATCCCGCATTTGCTGTTGAATCCAAATGATTTGGGAACAGCACTTGCAGCAGCAACATATTCGGCTTCACAGGTTGACAATGCAACCGATTTCTGCTTCTTACACTGCCATGTAACTAATCTTCTCCAAAGAATTGACACCCTGCTGATGTAGACTTGTAGTTCATTTTGCAGCCTCCATAGTCCGAGTCACTATACGCTGTGAGTTCAAAATCGTCATCATGAGGATACCACAACCCCAGGTGGGTGTACCCTTTAGATAGCGAAAGATCCTTTTGACCCCGATTAGATGATTGACCTTAGGTTGAGCCTGGTATCTGGAACATAAACATGTAGCATACATGATATCAGGTCTTGAGGCAGTGAGATACATGAGGGATCCAATCATTCCTCGGTACATAGTGGCATCTACAAGATCTCCACTCTCATCAGGTGCTATATCATGATTCGTGCAAGTGGAGTCCCAGCAGCAGATGCATTCTCCATGTCAAAGCGACTGAAATGTCTCCTACATACTTGGTCTGATGTAGAAAGATCCCATTAGGTGTTTGATCCACCTGTAACCCGAGAAAGAACTTCATCTCCCCCATTGCACTCATCTCAAACTCTTTCTTCATCACTGCTTCAAACTCTTTGCATAACTCTTCGTTCTTTGACCCGAAGATTATGTCATCAACATAGATCTGTACAAGCAGTAGGTCACCATCCTTTTCTTTGATAAACAGTGTACAGTCAATGACTCCCCTGCGAAAGCCGTGTTTCACAAGATGAGTCGAGAGTTTCTCGTACCAAGCTCGAGGAGCTTGATGAAGCCCATATAAGCTTTGTCGAGCTTGTAAACTCTATCCCGATGATAAGGTCTTCAAATCCCTCGGTTGACTGACATAGACTGTTTCCCTTATTTCACCATGAAGGAATGCACTCTTTACATCTAATTGGTAGACTTTAATCTTCATGTACGAGGCATAGGCGAGGAAGATACGAATAGCTTCCATCCTTGCCACGGGTGCAAACACTTCGTTATAGTCAATACCCTCGACTTGGCGAAAACCTTGAACCACCAGTCGAGCTTTGTTCCTTATGATGACTCCTTGGTCATCCTTCTTACATTTAGTACCCATTTGGTGCCAATGACTTTAGCACCTTTAGGTCTATCTACCAGTGTCCATACACCTAACTTCTTAAACTGCAGAAGTTCTTCTTGCATGGCACTCACCCACACCTCATCATTTAGTGCTTCACTGACATATTTTGGCTCAACTTGCGAGACAAAACAGCGATAAGCACCATCATGTATGTAACCCTTCTCCATAACTGAGGCGTAATCAGCTGAGTATAGCTGATTTCGGGTTTGTACTCCTGATCGGACATCTCCAATAACATTGTCAAGGGGATGATAGACGTTTAGTCGTGATCCTGGAGTGGTCGGCACAGTCACCTCCGAACCAAGATTGTGCACATTTTGGTCTGCATCTGAGGTGGTTGGAGTTTGAGGTTCCGAAGTCGAGGGTGCATCACTTGTGGATGCTTGTGGACTTTCAGGAACTGGAACCTGTTCCTCCTGACCGTTCTGGTCATCTACTTCAGTTTCATCTTCAGAGGAGGAGTCACTTTCATCGACTACTCCTTCTGGCTGAGGAGATGACTCGCCCTGTGTGCTGGATGGAGTGTTTAGTATATCATACATCATCCTAGTAGCTAACTCATCATCCGAGGGAGAGAGAGAGATGTTGAAGGATTTGAAGAATCCATCATAATCGAAGAAGTATGCAGGTCCTTTGCCTGTAGGGGGTGTGGTATATCTCTGAACATCGACATTACACCATACTTCTACAAGCCCCGTTGAGTTATTGTAAACTCGCTTGTTCGGTATGTTGTATCCTAGAAAAATTCCTTCAACTGCCTTCTCGCTGAATTTTTCTTCTTGTGTCTTCTTCAGAAGTGTACACGGTGCGCCAAAAGGTTCAAGATACTCCAAATTCGGTTTGCGTCTTTGAAGTAGCTCATAACATGTCTTTCCGTGGCGCTTGACTATTAGGACTCTGTTCAGTGTATAGCACGCATTTGCCACTGCCTCGTTCCAGAATTCGATAGGCAGTTTCGAGTCTGCCAGCATAGTCCAGGCTGTTCTATCAAGCTCCTTTCTTTCTCTCAGCAACTCCATTCATGTGAGGTGTGTAGGCAGAGGTGAATTGATTCACGATTCCCTTTTCCTTGCAGAATGCCTCCATCCCTTGATTCTTGAATTCTGTCCGTTGTCTGAGCGTATTTGTCGAACTTTGAGCTTATAGAGCGATTCCAGTGTGGTTACTAATTCTTTGAATGTCTCCAAAGTTTCTGATTTTGATTTCAGAAACATTACCCAAGTGAACCTTGAGTAGTCATCAGTGACCACATAACAGTACGCGTCGCCTGCGATGCTCCTTGTACTAACTGGACCAAACAGATCCATGTGAAGAAGCTCAAGAGGAAGTTCTATTGAATGAACTTTCTTTTCCTTATGAGACTTCTTTGTTTGTTTGCCCTTCTTGCAAGCTACACAAAAGTCAGGAAGTTGGAAGTTCTTGACGTTCACTCCTCTAACTAAATCCTTCTGAATCAAATGATTCATCTTCCTTTGACTAATGTGTCCCATTCTCCGATGCCAGGAGATGGAATCCTTCTCAGTAGCTTTAGATAGGAAACACTGAACCTCATGATCCGTTGTAGCAGCTGTTGACAGATCCAAGACATAAAGGTCTTTAAATCTTGAAGCAGTCATCAGAACTTGGTCTTCTGGGATCATATATTCTTTCTTCAGCACGTAACACTTCTGATTGTCGAAGACGACTTTAAATCCTTTATCACAGATTTGGGACACAGAAAGTAAGTTGTTCTGAAGTTGTTGAACGTAGTTCACTTTATCAAACTTAACTTTCTCATTTCCCACTTCTCCCTGAGTTGTGATATATCCTCCTTTGTTTCTGCAAAGGAGACATGCCCTCCTTTTATTTGTTTGACGTTTGATAAAAAGGCGCTATTTCCTGTCATGTGCCTGGATGCCCCGCTGTCTATTATCCACGTGTTAGTGTCAGCACTATATCGAGCACCCTGAGTTGGACAGAAGTATTAGCCATCAGTGCTGCATCAGATGATTCTGGTTTGTCGACTCTGGCTTTTCAGTCTCTGAGGTGGAGATTCCTCATTTGGCTTGTAGCTGACCTGGCTGCAGTTGTTTCTTCACTATGTGACATTGCAATTTCAACTGCTATCTCACCTTCACTCGCAGTATCATCGTCAATGTCCTCGACACTGGCAATGTTAGATTCTCCTGGTGAGACAAACCTGAAACTCCAATCCTGTCCTTCATCATCATGAGCAGTTAGTGCTTTAGGGTCCTTGTTTGATGAGTAGAATTAGAGGGTTGCTTGTCCTGGCGACTAAATGATGAGAACGGGTTCCCATTCCCCGTCTTCTTTGGCTTGACACATTCTCGTTTGAAGTGCCCCTTCTCACCACTGTTAAAGCAGGTCACTTTACTCTTGTCGAAGCCAAAGGTGGTGTCCTTTGTAGCAACCAAGTTTTGTCCAGTCTTTTTCACAAACTTTTTCGCCCTTCGAACAGCACTTGCTAAGGCCCACATTATATCCATTCTTTCGAGCTCTATCTCATCCACCTGCTCGTAGTCCTCATCTGCCAGATGGCAGTTTCCAATCTTCCCAGCAATGAGTCCATCATATGAATGAACCACTGCTGCTAGGAGATCCATATGCTCTCGTGCTACTTCCACGGTCACATTACTGAAGTTCTCGGTCTTTAGTTTAGTAGCGTTAGCTTCTGATCCAATATGATGGGTACATGATGACCCAGACGTGTCTGATCCAGAAGTAGAGGCATGTGACGGACCTGACGAGCTAGACATAAAAGCAGTCTGGAGAGGTGCTCTAGATGCCTTTGCTTGAGGTGTGGCGTTGTATAAAGCTGGATTTTGTGTGTACGAAGACTTCTGAGCTCTATACTTCATCCTTAGTGCTTCTTCACGCAACTTAAGAATGAAGTCATTTATATCCAGCTTTACAAGGATACAATTCTGTCTCAGGTTAAACACGAATGTAGCCCACTTATCTGGCAACCCGTCGGCGAAGTTGCTTACTTTTTCTTCCATGGTAGTGACCACTCCATGGGTATGCAATTCGCTCATCAAGTGGTAGAATCTATCTATGACGTCGTCCATGCTTTCATTACCAATTGAAGAGAAGTTATCGAATTCTTCTTTAACTCCTTTGCTTTGATTGCCTTCAATGATGCATTACCATCAATATCTCTTCTCTAGCGCATCCCACAGTTTCTTGGATTGCTTGTTCTCGGAATACTGGTGAAATATGTCTTTGGGGATCGACTGAGTAATCAATGCATATACTCTTTTCTCTGCATTGTACTTTACTTTCTGCGCGTCGGTCATCCCACTTAATGTTAGTTTAACCCATCAGCTCCCACCGGTGTACTATAACCTGTCTGAATGGCTTCCCACAGATTAGGATCTACTCCATTAAGGTAGATCTCAAAACGTTGTTTCCAGTGGGGAAACTCATCTAAAGTCAAGAGCTTTGGTGGTTTATTGTGATTCCCCACCTCACTCTCAAGCAGCAACAGATTCTGTATCCTTGAGTCTTTCCCAACTGTAAAGGCTGACATCTGATCTTCCATGATGAATAAACTTATAATCTAATCAAACAAACTTTTACTGATGTGACTGAAGGAGGCGACTGAGCTAATCGTGCGTATAAGCTCTGCGATTGGTTCAATCGTGCGAATGAACTGGGCGATTGGTTCAGTCGTGCGAATGAAGCTGGTACGTATGAGCTATGCGAACGAATGATTCAATCGGCCGACTGAAGGTGCGACTAGGTCCAATCGTGCGTATGAGTAGTACGAATGGAGTCTAGTCGTACGAATGAGTCAGTCGTGCGATTGAAGCCGCTGGTTTGCGAAAATTTCGAGGTTTGACGGTATTCAGCCGTAAAAACTCGAAATTTTACAAGTTCTGATTGCCTGAGTCCGTAGAAACCACACGTCGATGAGCAGGGAACTTCCAAGATCACTTTTGATGCCACAAATTGCGTTTTTTAGTGTAAAAACACAAACTTTATGCAATCTTGATTGAATCAACACGTAATCACGAGCCAAAAGCTCTGATACCACTTGTTAGGACCTGGTATTAAACTGAAATACCTAGAGATCACGTGTATACCGGATCAAATATTGCGGAATCCTATTTGATTGGTGATCCAATCAGTGAGAACACACGAAGAATCAATCAAGGATTGAAACAACGTTAGAAATCGATAAGGAATCGATCTAATGTGTTCTATGAACTTGGAGAACGATTTGGAAGGTTTCTGGACGGCTAGGGTTCGTATGGAATTGAACATGAACGAATCTCCTTGTTTTTCACGAATTGAGTTGTATTTATAGGTTGGCACTCTTCAATCGTGCGACTAAACCATTAGTTTGGTTCAGTCGTGCGATTGAACCATGCGGTTGGTTCATTCGTGCGACTGAGTGTTCAGTCGTGCGATTGAGCCAATCTTATGTTCCAGTCGTACGACTGATCCAGTCTCCTGGTTCAGTCGTGCGACTGAGTCAATCGTATGAGGTTCTTTATGCTTATGGTTCATTCGTATGAGCCATTCGCATGGGAACTTCATTAAGTTAAGTTTGAATGTTTTTGTTAATTAATATAATATTATATGTAATCATTCAAGTAATCATAAACTCAATCAATTCATTTACGACTCATTAATGAACTATTAAACGTTATAACCAACAGACTATCAACATCAGTTCATTAATCATACCAAACAAGATTTATTACATCACATATCATGATCTAGGAACATACATGTATCAACAGAACAAAAGCCCCATGGTTAATTTGGTTAAGAACATCAAACGGGTATTCAATTTGATCCACAAACATTCTAGGGTTCGTATATTTGGGGGATTTTTGTGCGGGTACGTTTTAAAAATTTGAAACCAAGTGATACCAAGGCCACGGCCCTTGGTTCACTGGTAAAGTCTTGCCCTATATTCATGAGGTCCCGGGTTTGAACCCGGGCACCCTCATGTAATTTTTTAAAGCCTTTTAGCCTTAAATTAATTGTGAAAAGTTTGTAATAACTATGAAAATGACTTTTATAAACTTCAAATGTTTTTAAATCATCTGAATATTTATTCTTGTAAAACAATTTAACATTTTATAAAAAAAGTTAATTACAAAGGTTATAACTAAATATTTTTATAAGCTTGGGTTTATATAATAATTTAAACTACTAAACTAATATTGGACATTATGTTATCTTTGATTAGGGTTTAATCGTGATAATTATAGAATTTAAAAGTATTTTAATCGAATACAGAAGTTGTTTTCAAAAATATTAGTTCCTTTAAAATTTCATAAATGATACTTTTCTTCTGTTGAACAAAATATATATAAAAGTTCACTAATTTTAGTTATAAATAAAAACCCCCAAAATTCTAATGCCCTAGGTCATGTTAAAATCGTTAAACTTATTTTTAACCATAAACCTGGTAATGTATACGTTTAGGTATGTTGTAAAAGAATTCGTTGGAACATTGTTTATTTCTTAATATCACCTTGTACACATATATGTCATGTGAGTTTCCTTGCCCCTTTTTATATATTTCACACTATTTTAGGGTGAAACATGATACATATACAACATACACTTGTAAACGTTTGAACTTGTAAAACACTTGCAATTCATCTTTATATTTAGTCATGGTTATTTGTGTGTTGTAAGTGATTAAATGAGATACATATTTTGTTTTAAATCATTAACTATTGCTAGCCTGGCGACGTCTGAGATCTTTGGGCCTGACAAGCCTATTTGGTGCTAAAGCCGATGTATTGCCGGCTCCTGATGGCGTATGCTTGTTCATCATGGGAACCAAATACAGTTAGGCAATCATATATACTTGTAATCAAGTCGAGGTTTGGTTGTAACGATATGTGTTTTATAACCTTACTAACTCATAACCTATGACATGAATTGCTACTTGTAACCTTGTTATATTATGTATGAAACCCTTGGAAAGTCACCAACTTTATAGTTGACCTTTTATTTTTATCATGTTTCAAGTAATGCCCAAGGTTAAAATGATCAAATGAAGCTTGCAATAAGCTAGGATTTGGACCTAGTTAATGGAATAAAAGGATTATGTTTTGTTATGTTATGCTTGGAACTATTTCACGATTGAGACTTATGTTTGTACTTTCCTTCGAAACTTATAATTTTAATATTTACATTTAAATATAGCGTTATGTGGATGTGAACAATCTTAACCTTCACATCTTGATGTTTCCGCGGTCAAGGTTGGGTGTGACATATTGGTATCGAGCCTATAACTATAGGAATTTAGGTTATCAGAAATGGTGACCTAGACTATGGTTTATGCATAAACCTTATAGAATAACATTATTATTCTTGATAAAGTATATTGTTTTGCATGCTACATAATGCTATGCCATACTTATGTGCAACTTGATGCCTTAGTATAGGATTGCCTTGTAGTTGTTTAAACTTTGTTACTCCTCTCCCTAAACTTATTCTTGACTCTCTGACTCTCCCCGACAAATGAAACTTTCCTAAACTTATTCTCGAAGACATATGGAATCGATACTTATTATCGTGGGTTTAATTCCTTAGACTCTATGTCTAATCTATGAAAATCTCATCAATGTTTTGATTTCATGAACTGAAGAATTTGTGTGACTCATAGACACCTATGTCCTGGTTTTCCTGGCAAAAGGACCTTGGGATAAGTCAAGCATATCGTATAAATCCTACGGGACTAGTTATGCTTACCTGGGGATTTCTGGGATGAGTGACAAACTATGGTCAACATACACAAGTTTCTAAGGCGAATGGGTCAATATACCTTGACATGTCAACATTTCCAAATGGTAATGCATTACCAAATGGAACCATTCCATGTGCCTTACAACTTTTGACTTATCCTTGTTTACATTATAATCCATGTTATTCTCTTCCCTGTGTCTAACTCATTTTGTATATTCCAGCATGTCTCGTCATCATAGGAAGTGTAGAAGTTCTGATCGTAAGCTAGCCGCCATCATTGCTCAGTAAATGGTTGTTGTTATCCCAACCGTGGTTGCTGAACTCAATCGCACTTTGATGACCAACTCTAGCAACAATGGAAATGGTCAAGGGGAGAATAGTGCTAACTGACAGCGTAACAACCAAACATGTACTTTCAAACACTTTAGCTCTTGCAAGCCCACTAGTTATAGTGGCAAGGAAGGAGCCGCTAGTCTTCTTGAGTGGTTCGAGAGCATGGAAAATACCTTCGTCAACTGTGAGTGTCCTGAGGCACTCAAAGTTCGTTATGCCACTAGTATGCCCCAACAAAGGGCACTTACCTGGTGGAATAGCAAGAAGAGAAATCATGGTGTTGAAGCTATGTTAGCACTTACCTGGGAAGAGTTCAAGAACATCACTATCATGAAGTTCTGCCCGAGAAGTGAATTACAAAAGTTGGAGGAGGAATTCTGGAACTTGAAGCAAGATGGTGGTGACCATTTGGCCTGCTCAACTAGGCATCATGAGTTGAGTATACGACTGCATCACATGGTCGACACTATCCCCCGCAACATCGAGAAGTTCATCAAGGGTGTACCACCCAAAATTCAAGATATTGTGGTGGGTAGCCGACCCACAACCTTGGAAGAAGCCATTACTATCACTGCTCAACTCACCGAGAATCATATATGAGCGGTCACCATGTCTATGAAGGGTGCAAAGAAGGTGGAAAAGATAGCTACCGAGACCATTAAGGAGACTAAAGCTAAACCATCCCACAAAAACAACAATAAGAAGCGCAAGTTCACACCGGTGCGTAACTATGTTGTGGCTGCAGCCAAACAACCCCAAAGGCAACTGGTAACTACGGCTGCACCTATGGCACAAGTGCCTGGGGCTAGGGCCTTTGCTGGTCCTCAACCTATGTGCAACACTTGTAGGTATCATCATCCAGGAAATCAACCATGTCGTATCTGTACCTTATGCGGTAAATATGGTCACTTGGTGGCGACTTGTCACCATGCACCTAACAACGCTGCAATGGTCACAAACCTTGTTTGCTACAACTATGGGGAACCTGGTCATTTCCGCCCACAATGCCCTCGTCTTGTGGGTAATGTTCCCCAAGCCCGATGATGTGCTTTGAACATCAATACAAATCAAGCGCAAGCAAACAACGATATGGTGAATGGTATGTTAACTTACCTTTAACTTTTGTGACCTATTTCTTTTCATTCGTTACCTATATTGTTAAATACCTTTAAAATTGAACAGGTATGTTTCTTATTATAAGACTTATGCATATGTCCTATTTGACTCTGGAGCCAATAAGAGTTTTGTTTCGTTAGAGTTTGAACCCATACTTGCTAAGCCGCATATGAAACTAGAAAGACCTCTCACTATTGAAGTTGCCGGTGGAGAACCGATCACCATTGATGTCATTATTCATGATTGCATCTTAAGTCTTGATGCGCATGATTTTCTTATTGATCTTACTCCTATGAAACTTGGAAGCTTTGACGTCATCATTTGTATGGATTGGTTAGCCAAACACCATGTCGAGATCATTTGTTTTGAGAAGTGCATTCGTATACCACTACCCTCTTGTGACACATTGAAGTTGTTTGGTGAAAAATCCTCCAAAGGGCTTAAACTCATGTCTTGCACTCAAGCCCGAAAGTGCTTAAGAAAGAAGTATATGGCCTTCTTGGCTTACATGGTCAACACGAAAGTCAAAGAGAAAGAACATAAGGATGTCCCGATCGTACGAGACTTTCCTGAAGTATTTCCTAATGACCTTTGTGGTTTACCTCCCGTGCGTGAAGTCGAGTTTAAATAGATTTGATTCCAGGAGCCAACTTGTGGCTAAGTCACCGTATCAGCTTGCACCATCAGAAATGCAAGAACTCTCTAGTCAACTTCAAGAACTATCTGAGAAGGGCTTCATTCGCCCTAGCTCTTCGCCTTGGGGAGCACCTGTTCTTTTCGTGAAGAAGAAAGATGGATCGTTTCACATGTGCATCGACTATCGTGAACTTAACAAGCTTACCATCAATTCGTTATCCTCTTCCTCGTATCAGTGACTTGTTTGACCAACTCCAACGAGCTGCTATTTTCTCGAAGATCGATTTACGTTCTGGTTATCATCAATTGCGAGTCCATGACGATGATATCCGAAAGACTACCTTCCATACTCGATATGGGCACTATGAGTTCATGGTTATGCCTTTTGGTCTAACAAATGCTCCTGTTGTCTTCATGGATCTCATGAACCGAGTATGCAAGCCTTATCTAGACAATTTTGTGATGGTCTTCGTTAATGACATACTTATCTATTCCAAGTCCAACACCGATCATGAGCTACATTTGCGACAAGTTCTTGACTTGTTGAAGAAAGAGCAACTGTATGCGAAGTTCTCGAAGTGTGAAATTTGGCTTGAGGAAGTTCAATTTCTAGGACACGTGGTGAATAGCCAAGGAATTCACGTTGATCCCGCAAAGGTGGAAGCTATGAAGAATTGGTGTGTTCCTACAACTCCTACTAAAGTTAGTTATTTCCTAGGTCTTGCTGATTATTATTGGTGATTCATTCCCAACTTTTCGAGGATCATGAAGCCACTCAATTCTTTGACACAAAAAACAAACCGTTCGAGTGGGGGTCCGAGCAAGAAGAAGCTTTTGAAGCGTTAAAGCACAAGTTGTGCAATGCTCCTATCTTGACCCTTCCAGATAGGAACGATGATTTCACCATATATTGTGATGCATCAAAACAAGGCCTTGGTTCGGTTCTCATGCAACGAGGGAAGGTCATAGCTTATACATCAAGACAATTGAAGGCCCATGAGGTGAATTACACAACACACGATCTCGAGCTTGGTGCTGTGCTTTTTGCTTTGAAGATTTGGAGACACTATATGTATGGTACGCAATGCATAGTCTACACCGATCACAAAAGCCTTCAACATGTTTTAACCAAAAATCTCAACATGAGACAACATTGTTGGGTGGAGTTGTCTAGTCACTATGATTGTGACATACGTTACCATCCTGTAAAGTCAACTTTGTCGTTGATGCATTAAGTCGAAAGGTTCATAACAAGATGATCTCGCTCCATGAAATTTGCGATTGACGTCAATGGTTTGACACCTTGGGAGAGTTCGATACTAAAATCTGACTAGAAGTCAACGAGGCTACTGTACAGCTACAAAACTTGAGAATAGATAGTGACATCAAGTCTAGTATCTTGGAGGCTTAACAAATGGTGCAACAAGAAAGAAGAATGAAGGATGAACTGGAGCATGATCTTCTAACCCAATTGGAAACGAAACCAAATGGGTTGATGTACTTCGCAAATCGAATTGGGTTCCAAATCGTGATAATCTTCGTACCTTTATCATGAACGAGGCTCATCAAACTGAATATTCTATTCATCCTGGTTATGATAGATGTACATGGATCTACGTGGTCAATATTGGTGGCCTGGAATGAAGAAGGATATAGTAACTTATGTAGCTAAGTGCCTCACATGTACGAAGGTTAAAGCCGAACATCAACATCCGAGTGGGTTACTTGAGCAACCCGAGATTCCTATGTGGAATTGGGAACACATATCCATGGACTTCATAACCAATCTTCCCCGAACTTCTCGTGGACATGATAGCATATGGGTGATCGTTGACCGATTGAGCAAATCAGCACATTTTATACCCATACGTGATACTTACAACACATTGAGGTTGGCTCGTATATACGTCGATGAAATTGTAAGTCGTCATGGGGTACCTCTGCACATTATATCCGACCGAGATGCTCGTTTCACTTCGTATTTTGGTCATCTATGCAAGAACTCTTGGGTACACAACTAGATCTAAGCACGACTTACCATCCTAAAACTGATGGTCAAACCAAGCAAATGATCCAAACCTTGGAGGATTTGCTACGCCTGTGTGTCCTTGACTTTGGTGGTGATTGGGATATGCATCTACCACTCGCGGCATTTTCGTATAACAATAGTGACCACTCGAGTATCAAGATGGCACTATTCGAAGCACTTTATAGTTGTAAATGTCGTTCACCGATCTGTTGGACCAACATTGGTGAAAACTTCATCACTTGTCCTAAACTTATACAAGAAACGACCAATAAAGTCACTATAATCCGTAAGAACCTTGAAGTGGCAAAAAGTCGACAAAAGAGCTATGCTGATAAGCAACGTAAGCCATTGGAATTCCAAGTTGGGGAGATGGTTCTCCTTAAGGTTGCACCGTGGAAGGGTGTTGTTCGCTTCAGAAAGAAGGGTAAACTGGCTCCAAGATTTGTAGGACCTTTTAAAATCCTAAAAATGGTTGGAAAGGTGGCTTACCAACTAGATTTACCTTCCGACCTTAGTGGAGTTCATCTTGTGTTCCACGTTTCAAACATGAGGAAGTGCTTGGCCGACGAAAGTCTGCATGTTCCGCTGGAAGACATTCAGATCGACGAGTCATTTCATTTTGTGAAGAAGCCTGTTGAGATCATGGATCGCATCATGAAGAAGACTAGAACCACAACCACCCCAATTGTCAAGGTTTGTTGGGAGAATAAGTGTGGCGCTGAATTTACTTAGGAACATGAGAAGCACATGAAGAAGAAATATCCGCTCTTATTCGTATAGTTTCATTCATAATTTTGGGATGAAATTCTTTTAAGTTGGGGAGACTGTAACATCTCGAATTTTCATTAAATTGAAAGTTAACTTTCTTAAATTCTTGCGAGAACTATTCATGTCTTTTATGAAATTTGTGGGTTAGTTGTGCTTACCTGTTAATTTGTCATATAATTTCATATAAATCTTAATAATATAACAATTAAATTACAATAACACTAATAATTATATCTTTAATAAATAATAAGAATAATAAAGAATAATGATAATAATAATAAGTTGTAAAATGTTTAAAACTTATAGATTAATTTAAGTTTAGGGGGTTGTTTGCTAATTTTGAAACTTAAAAAAAGAATGTTTTTAACATAAAATGTCAAGAGGAAAACCACATGGACTAAAGTGTCAAATTCAAAAACCCTACCCATCTCCCCCTTTCACCCGTCGACCGTCGGCCAAGGAGGGTCCGACGACCCTCCAGCCACCCCATAACCACCAATTGTTTTGGTCGATTCTTGATCCAAAAACCATTCTGAGCCCCTCTAGAGTATGATTCGAACCTGAAGGTAACATTAAATCGAATTTAAACAATGGTTACTAAGCTTAATCAAGCATAAAACCGACGCCTTCAACCACACAGTCGTTCGAGCCTTAAACACAAATAATAACTCAATTAATTTTACCAGATCAAACATCTATCTACCTTTAATCGAATACAACCTCCAATTTCACCTGAAATAAACATAAACATCTCAATCGATCCTCTTTGCTCATCACGACCTGTGTAGATACATATGTACCTAGTTTATGAGCTTAATGTAAAATGTCTTTCATTCTTACATATATGTAACAAATGTGTTTGAATGAAATACAATGTGTGGTTTATGCTATAAGTTTAATTTCTTTAATATTCATTGATTATTGTGTGTTAATGCATATGAACTAACTTTATAGGTTTGTGGTTGTTTACATAGCTCTTAGTCAATATGATGAGAAACTTAATGACAGGATCAGAGATCTCAAGTTTGATGGATTAGAGTGTAACGCAGCGGAATAGAACAAGAATTAGACAAATTATAGCAAGAATTTGATATACGTATGCATTAAGAACAAATACGGTTGTAAAGAGAGAATATATTTCTGTGAAAAGGAATGTTTCAATAATATCAAATGTTTCTGCTCAATCATTCACGATTACAATAGGTTGACACTCCTTATATAGAGTGCAATCACTGCTGATATCACGGGATAGTGACATCTGGCAGATTTGTTACAAAAATAACTAAAACTTAACAAACTACTGAAATGTTCACAACTACTGAGAACATATCAGAGTGCTAAGTATAAAACATAAAACTACTGATACGAAACTACTGAAGCTACAACGACTGAAGAACAAGTCTTCAGTCGTTTTACAAAACTACTGAAAACAAAAACATAAAACTACTGAAAGAAAACCGTCACAACTACTGAAGAAGACCTCTTCAGCTGTTGTGCCAACGTCTGATACTTGGTCTTTAGCACTTGTGTCTTCAGACTTTGTCTTCATCACTTGTGTCTTCAGACTTTGTCTTCAGTACTTGTGTTCAGACTTTGTCTTCAGCACTTGTGTTCAGACTTTGTCTTCAGCACTTGTCTTCAGACTTTGTCTTCAGCACTTGTCTTCAGACTTTGTCTTCAGTACTTGTGTTCAGACTTTGTCTTCAGCACTTGTGTTCAGACTTGTCTTCAGCACTTGTCTTCAGACTTTGTCTTCAGCACTTGTGTTCAGACTTTGTCTTCAGCTGTTGTGGACTTCAGCAGTTGTTGTGACGTCTGTGGGACTTAAGGTTTTTTGATCCGGCTCATTGGTTCTTTTGGTCCAACAAACTCCCCCTGAACCAATGCAGCCAAAACCTTAACTTTATTGAGGTCCCACTTATTGTTGGCAGTAAGATTGGTCTTTTTCCTTCTTGATCAGCTAAGAAGATGACCCAATTAAGCACTGGCCTGGGAATAGATTTCCGAAATTTGGTTGGCATAGTATGGATAGGAGCCCTGACTTTGGGGAACTGGACACAGGGCTGTGGTCCTATCCATGAAATCTACTTCCCATGTATAAGCCTGTAGGATTCTCTGGTGTATGCTCTGAGAAACATAATTTGTTCTTCCATGGTAAGATTTTCAGCTCCACCATCAAACAATCCTTCACGCCCATACAGCTCTGAAATGTACTTAGCCTGTTTGCCATTTTTGAGCTCAACTGTTGTGATCTGTCTGTATGCAAACTCATCTGGGTGAGTCCTTCAAGTAACAGACTGAGCTCATTTTGTTTGAAGTTCTCAAGCCTCTTGTAGACTAACCCCTTTTTATCACTCTGTTCTCTAACATCTTTTGGGGTGGCTGTTTAGTTTCATAGGCCTTCTTGAAATCTTCAACAATTTCCCAGGGTGATACTACAAGGACCACTGTGATCTCTTCATCTACGATCCATTTTACTTGGCCCTTGTATCTCGAAGGAATGTCTTTCTTCACAATTTGTGAGCCACCCTAGGATCAGGCCATTCTCACCTTTTCCTTTTGATATTGAAATGTGTTAGCAAGGGTGTACAATCTCAGAGCTTCCTTCTTCATACTGATTATTGATGAAGAAGCAGCATAAGTTTTGTCTATGCTTTTCAGCATCTCATCATCATGAAGCTTTTGCTGCTGTTCTTCTTCTATCTTTACTCTCACAGCTTCCATCTGTGAGGTGGGAGTGATGGGCATAGGTTTGGCTTTAGGCAAAGTTAGGACTGCAGAAAGAGGCAGCCTATCTTCTTCATCATCCTCTTCTCTTCTTCTTCTAGCCTCAACACCCTTCTCTTCTTCTTCTTGGGTGCATCATCGGCGTTGGTTTTGAGGGTAAAGGAGTTGGTTTAGTGGGTTGTGGTAGTGGTGATTTTGAAGTGGGAGGTTTTGCAGGTTGTTCTAGCATTCTTGTAGTGAGTGAGGCTTTTGAGTGTTTTTAGTTCCTTTCTGTTCCCAGCACCTGCCTCATTTAGTGCTTCAATCACCAATCCTTAGTGTATGCTTCAGACGAACAGATCTTGGTGGTTATTGCCAAGATACTGTCCCTGGTCCATGACTTAATCTCGATCAATGATCTCCCAAGGTATTTGCAATGAATCTGATCATGATCTCTAGTCTTTCTCTTCCAATGCATCATAACTTGCCCATCTTGAGTTAATTTCTTCAACTTCAAGTCTCCTAATCTCTGAGTCAAGCTGTGCAGTATCGAACCCCTGTCTATACAGTTGATCAATAATGGAGTCCATTGATTTACTGTGTGTAGCATCCGCCATTTTGATCATCTCATCGAGTTTGAGTTCTTTTTCTTTTCCTTCAACCTTCCTCTTCTTATATGTGACATGAAAGTCTTTGTGACTTTCACCCACTTGATCAATGTCAGCTTCCTTCACGAACTCCTCTTCCTTCTCAGTCTCTTATCTTTCTTCCCCTCTATGCTCTTCCTCTTTGCTTTCACTGACTGACTCTCCCCCTTTTTGGTTGCATTGGTTGCAAGGGTTTGAGTAGCAGAAAGCCTTGTGCTCACAATCTCCTCCACCAGGGGTTGTATGATTGAGGGAAGCCTCTCATCCATGGTTTTGATCACAATGTCTGTGATCATTGGGGTGATGAGAGGTAGGGATTGCTGAAAGATAGCAGTTGTTTGCTCAGAGGGGTTCTGTCCCTGAGAAGCAGTGCCAGAAATAGAGGCTGGTGGCTCGGAAGTTTTGAGTGGCTGAGTGTGTGGGAGACCTTCAGGTGAAGGTGCCATCTGTGGGTTTATGTTGGTGGCAGATGGACTTGCTGTGTGAGAGAATTGGTCAAGTAGTCTTTGTAGTCTACTGACTTCTTCCTCAAGAATTGTGTTTTGGGCCAGAACATCATAAAAGAAGCCCAGGTCATCATCAGCAGATGCTGAATCACCTGACCTCCTGCTTGTAGCAGGATGTACATGCACTGGGTGTAGACCAGTTGTAGCATGTGCCCCTTTTTCTTGGAACTGGGGACTTCCAGCCTCAGGACAATGTCCTTCATCAGTTGTTGCCTCTGGTGAGGTCTTAGCTATGTTACCAGCCTCAGTCTGATCATGTGCTGATTCAGAAGAGGTGGCAGCCTCACCAGATGTTCTTGTCTCCATATCCACACCAGGAGATAGAACAGTAAACCCTCGTGCTGGGCTGTCAGGAGCATGTTGATCCTCTTCCTCAATTGTTGTGGTTTTCCCCTTTGTTGGTGTTTGTTGGGGAGGAGGAGAGGCATGCAGCTGAGTCAGCACGTTTGCAATAATGAGAGTAGGACTTTGTGGGGCGGTTGCAGTGGGAGATGGGGTAAAAGCAGTATGCACCTGGGGAGAATGGTGCTCTTCAATGGCAATCTCCTCAAATGAGGAAGATCCCAGATTAGTGGGTACCCCTTCTTTGGTTGCTGCAGGCTCCTTTTGAGAGGAATCCTGAGCGGCTGTGGCTGGTGAAGTCCTTGTATCCACTAGGGGGTTATAACCAGTGGATATAGCCTGCGTTGGTGTCAGGGGCATCCTCAGGGGACTCATTTCCCTGAGTAGCCTTTTTTGTCTTCTTTTTAGTGGGTTGGTGGGGACTTTGGATTTGGAGGTGGTGGTGTGGGTTCCAGCTGCGTGGGTTGCGCAGCTTGGCAGCCAGTTTTAGTGATTGGTCAGAGTTGTGCCGGGAGTATACTTCAGGCAATACAGCCGTAGCAGGGACTCCCAGGCCAACAAGTCCCTCAGCTTGAAGCTGGTTTTCAATTATGGCCATTATGAACCGAGGATATAATATCCAACGGTTAGCAAGTGGTTTTTGGGCCATATCCTTGAGCTCTAAAAATAGTATTTCAGAAAAATTTAAAGGTTGTTGCTCAAGGATGGAGTACATTACCTGTTGCCACCTTGTGGACATTTGATCCCATGATGAAGTCTTGGGGGCAAGGCAGACATTTACCAGGTGAAAGATGAGACGTTCGGCATCCTGGAAATGTTTCTTCAATATGGTAGATGCACTCAGGTTACCCTGGTATCCATGCTGGGCAAATGATTGATCGATTGTGCCCTTTGGATAACCAGTTGGGAAAGTGGCATCATCCAGATTGAGGGTTTGGCGAAGAATGTCTGGAGTAATGACCACTTTTGATGATGGACAAACGATTGAAGAGACTCTGTGTCATTCTCCTCAGAGACAAGAGTGACGTTTGTCCAGAATTGGTTAAGAGATTCGGCATATATGGTGGGATTTAACAGAAAAGCCGTTTGTAAGGTGACTGAACCATTAAATCAATGGCGTTGTGAAACTTGGTCCAGTATGGCGATTTTGTGAGATGTGCGACACAGTTGTGTCGAGGTTTTAGTTGCATGGTCGCCATTGATGAAGAGAGGTTACAGAGTTTTTGAACGTTAGGTTGAGAAGAGAAGAAAGTAAAAACTCTGAAGGTGGGATAAGGTATTTAAAGGGTAGGGTTAGAAAACGACTGAGGTTTTGGTGTTAGTCATCAGTTGTTGAAACTACTGATGACGTGGTATTAACTTTCAGAGGTTTGGAATGACTGACCGTATTGGTGTGATCAGCAGTTGTTATAAAACAACTGAAGACTTGGTTTTAACCGTCAGACGTTGAAACAACTGAAGTCTCTGATTTAGTCATCAGTAGTTATAAAACTACTGAAGATTTAGTCATCAGTAGTTATAAAACTACTGAAGACAGTTTTGACTTCAGGTGATGAAACAATGACTTGGTATTAGTCATCAGTAGTGGGAAAAACTACTGAAGACTTTGGTTTTACCATCATTGTTGTAAACAACTGAAGACTTGGTGTTAGTCATCAGTAGTTGTGAAACTACTGAAGACATGGTTTTGCTTCAGTTGTTTAGAAAGAAACAGCAGTTGGGAAACTACTGAAGACAAAAAGGCTCATCAGTTGTCGTCAATTCATTGCTTTTCAGCTGTTTCATACTGTCCTCAACACGTACTCATCAGACGTTTTCATCTGTTTTCAGATGTTTCATAGGACATCAGTACGTATTTGTATTTCTGACAACAGTAGTTGTAGCTACATCAGCTGTTGTAACTACATCATTGTTTTAACAAATAAAGTACTTGAGTACTGAGAAGTTAAGCTCTAGTAGTTTAAAGAAAACTTCCGGAGGGAAATAACTTCAGTACTTATATATATGACAATAATAAACTAATGATCATCAGTACTTGTGAGCTGAGATCATCAGTAGTTGTCACTTATTCTAGCTGCAGCATACCAAGCCTTAACACTAGGTTTTGGAAAGTTGTGCTATCCAAGGGCTTAGTGAAAATGTCTGCAAGCTCATCAGCACTAGGAACAAATTTTGGATCAATCAACCCTTTTCAAAACAATCTCTAATAAAATGGTGTCTGATTTCAATATGTTTAGTCCTAGAGTGCTGGACAGGATTCTTGACAATACAAAGAGCTGAAGAGCTGTCCATTAACAATGGGGTCTTAGTCTCTGTTATGCCATAATCCAATAATTGGTTTTGAAGCCAGAGTACCTGAGATGTACAGCTTGCAGCAGCAATGTACTCTGCTTCAGCAGTTGATGTAGCAACTGAGGTCTGCTTCTTACTCTGCCAAGAAATCAAGCAGTTGCCTAAGAATTGGCATCCTCCAGAAGTGGACTTTCTTGTCAACTTACACCCTGCATAGTCACTGTCAGAAAAAGCAACTAATTTACCAGAATGTCTAGTAGAATACCATAAACCTAGAGATGGAGTGCCTTGCAAATATCTAAAGATCCTCTTGACTGCAATCAAATGAGACTCCTTAGGTGCAGCCTGAAATCTAGCACAAACACATGTAGCAAACATAATATCTGGTCTAGAAGCTGTTAAGTACATCAAGGACCCAATCATACATCTGTAAAGTGTTTCATCAACCACTTTACCTTTCTGATCTGTATCCAGTTGTGTGGTGTTGCACATGGGAGTAGAACAGGGCTTACACTTTTGTAAATCAAACTTTTCCAAAAGATCTTTTGTGTATTTGGACTGATGAATGAAAATTCCATCAGCCTTTTGTTTGATTTGCAAACCCAGAAAGAACTGTAATTCTCCCATGGCACTCATTTCAAACTTCTGTTTCATCAACTTTGTAAAGGCATCACACAACTGTGGATCAGAGGATGCAAAAATAATATCATCTACATAAATTTGAACAAGTAGATTATGCTGCCCAGCTTTCTTAATGAATAAAGTCTTATCTATGGAGCCTCTAGTGAAATTATTTTCCAGAAGAAAGTTTGATAATGTCTCATACCAGGCTAGGAGCTTGTTTCAACCCATAGAGAGCCTTATCAAGCTTATACACCCAATTAGGATGTTTATTGTCCTCAAAACTGGTGGTTGACATACATAAACCTCTTCTTTAATTTTCCCATACAAAAATGCACTTTTGACATCCATTTGAAAAACTTTAAGGTTGTGATAAGCAGCATAAGCTAAAAACAATCGAATTGCTTCCAGTCTGGCTACAGGGGCAAAGGTTTCATTATAATCAATACCTTCCTCTTGTGAAAACCCCTGTACAACCAGTCTGGCCTTGTTCTTAACAATAAGCCCATTTTCATCAGTTTTGTTCCTAAACACCCATTTAGTGCCTATTGCACACTTACCTGGAGGTAGAGGAACCAGTTCCCACACTTGTTGTTTCTTGAACTGAAGAAGCTCAAGCTGCATGGCTTCAACCCATCCATTGTCCCTTAAAGCAATGTGATAGTTCTTTGGCTCTTGCTGACTAATGAAGAGAGCATAGAAGCAGAAAAATTAGACAATTGACTTCTTGTTGAAACGCCAGCATTGATATCACCAATGATTTGAGACATAGGGTGATTCTTCAGATCTTGGTACACAATAAGATCTGTGCAAGTGTTTGTAGCAGGCTCAGCAGCAACAGATGGTGATGATGAAGCATTTCCTTGAAACCAATCAGTAGATGGTAATTCAAAGGAAGTTGTAGAAATCTCATCAGCATTTGTTGTGGATTGTGCTACTGAAGCTACAGGAACATCAGGTCTAGCTGAATCAGGCAGTTGATCACTAAACTTGAAAAGGTGATTACGGATATCATCATCATCATCAGTAACACCAGATGGATGACTAGCTACAGAAGATGATGGTTTCATATGATCTGCAACAGCAGGTGGTTGATAAGGAACATATTGCAGTATGTCCAGATCAAACAACTCCACAGGGTTTTGTGGAATTGTATCCTTAGGGGATTCATTGAACTTCACATGCAAGGTTTCTTCAACTATCTTTGTCTGACAGTTGAATACTCTATAAGCCTTGCAAGTGGATGAATACCCAACAAAATACCCTGCATCCACCTTAGAATCAAACTTTTGGAGTTGATCCTTTGTGTTGAGAATGTAACAGGGACACCCAAATGCTCTAAAGAATGAAATCAAAGGGGCTAAATGATGTAAAACTTCATAAGGAGTTTTCATCAACCTCTGATTTACTAAGGCTCTATTCTGTACATAGCAGGCTGTATTGACAGCTTCAGCCCAAAAGGTCAGTGGCAGACCAGAATCAGCCAACATGGACCTTGCAGCTTCAATGAGGGTCCTGTTCTTTCTCTCCACTACTCCATTTTGCTCTGGAGTCCTTGGGATGCTATACTGCCTCTTGATTCCCTTTGACAAGTAAAACTCATCAAGAGTGTGGTTTCTGAATTCAGTACCATTGTCACTCCTCACACACTTAACTGGTAGGGAATACTGCTTCTCAACGTGTAACACAAAGTTCATAATGGACTGAGCAGCCTCATCCTTTGAATGCAAGAAGAAAGTCCATACATATCTAGAGTAATCATCCACAATTACCAGACAGTATTTCTTCTTTGCCATACTCATTACCTTCACAGGACCAAAAAGATCCATGTGCAGTAGTTGTAAGCAATTAGCATTTGGATCTTCTATGGTTGGGAATGAAACTTTATGTTGTTTCCCTTTTAAGCATGCAGTGCAGATTTCATCACAATTGAACTCCTTTATTGGAAGACCTCTCACTAAACTCTTGTGGATCAGCTGATTCATGTTTTTGAGATTAACATGACCCAGCCTTCTATGCCACAGTTTAGATTCTTGGAGAGAGGCCTTGGAGAACAAGCATGGATGGCCTCTCAACTCAAATTTCTTTGACAGATCCAAGGCATATACTCTTCCTATCCTGTTAGCCTTCAGGAGAGTATTATCATCCAGTACTTTGTCAATCAGGCTCAGAACCTTGGAAGACAGAATCCTACAGTTCTGGCTTGTGAAAAGAGCAACATGTCCTTTGTCACACATCTGACTGACACTCAACAGATTGTATTTGAGATTCTCCACATGGTTGACATCATCAAATCTAATATCTCCATTAGACACAAATCCCTTTCCAATGATGTAACCTTTAGCATCATTTCCAAATGAGACAAATCCCTTCTTTCCCTGAGAGTAATCATGAAGAAGAGAGCTGCTCCCAGTCATGTGCATGGATCCTCCACTGTCCACATACCAGATGCTTCTTTGGCATGCTGAAGAACCCTGCACAATCATAAGAAACTAGTTAGCTTTGGAGACCCAAACCTTTTGGTTTTGGGACTGACTTTATCAACAGATTTAACCATAGCTGGTTTCTATGATTAACAGCTGATGAAGATGGAG
Source organism: Flaveria trinervia (assembly GCA_025506515.1). NCBI lineage: Eukaryota > Viridiplantae > Streptophyta > Magnoliopsida > Asterales > Asteraceae > Flaveria > Flaveria trinervia. The sequence continues at coordinate 69,539,545 of CM046451.1, read as the reverse complement.
ATGGTGCTGAAATAGATTTGGGCCTGGAATTCCTCTCCAGTGGTTTGATCACATGGGTTTCAAGTTGGTTAACTCTCCCCAACAGATGCTGAACCATCATAACAAGCTGTGTCTGATTTGAAGCTCGAGCTTTCAGTTCATTTGACACTCCAGAGCTTGTTTTTGATGAGTTCCTGTGACCCACCATTTCCTCCTTCTTAGACTTCACAGACTTAGTCTTATGTTTATCATGAGGAACAATATCAGCTGTCTTCTGATAAACCGCATCCTTCTTAGTGGATTTGGGTAAGGCCTTGGGTTTATCAGGTTGAGATGATTGTGGTACAAACTTGGTCTCAAACTCAGTTTTCATTTTATTTATTTCTAGTTTAATGAGCTCATCCCTTTGGAGCTTTAAACCCTTTTTGTACCAACATTCATCAGATAGATGATTGAATTTACCACAAATTTCACATGGTTTATTCTTCATCTTGGACATCTTTACTGCTGAAGTGGAAACTACTGAAGGTGTGATCTTCAGTACTTTCCTCCTATCAGTACTAGGTACTAAAGGATTTGTAACAGCTGAAGACTGGTAATTCAACTGTTTTCCATCCGTCCTAATAGACTGTTTGATGGATTCCTCAGCAGTTGTTAGTCCTTGTATTTCAACTGATTTGAAATGCTTTTCAGATGTTGGGTCTCTTTCAGTACTTGAGGTACATTGAGGAACAACATCTGAAGTACTCAGCTTCATATGAGTCTCAGTAGTTAGACCATCAGTCAATTTATTTGTTGAGATCTTAACACTGGTTTCATTCTCTGATCTTAGATTATCATTGGAGAATGACTCACACGATAATGTGGTTTGGAGATTGCTTTCACTTTCAGACTTAACTATGGAGTTAGGAGTAAAGTCTGTTGGTGGAGCAGTATGGTTGTAACCAATGCCAAACTTCACATTTGAAGCAGTTTGCTTGCTAAGAAGCATTTCAAATCCTTGCATGATGAGACCCAGCGTTCACACTCAACTTGGGTCACTGCAAGTTTTCTTTGAGACTCCTGTGGTCTTCCAGAATAACCTCTAGCTTGGCCTTTTCATCATTAATTGGCATTTAAGCTTATAAATCTCATCACTTTTACTGTTAAGAGCAGACTCATACTCAGCTTTTCTTTTGAAAATGGTTTTCTCAAGCTCAAGTTTTTGATTTATTAATGCTACATTTGCCTCTCTAATAGAGACAAAGGCAGCTATGCATGATTCAGAACATACTTGGCTTTAGCCTCTGAAGATACCTGAGTTACCTGTGAAGATGATGCATTTGAACAGGAACCCTCAGTAGACTCCAGGGCCATGAGAGCAAGATTTCCAAAAGGGTGTTCACCACCATGTTGACTAGCACCAGCATAGTATTGCTCAGTGTGACCAGACAAGTTATCAGGTAAGCTACTCCAGTCAACGACTCCAGGTGTGAAGAAGTTGTGAGTTGAGGTTGTGATTGAGATGGAGATGGTTGAGGTTCTGGTAGTGCATGAGGTGTGGTACTATAGGAGCTTGAACTTGATTTGACTGTGGCATATAATAGCAGGGATAAGGATATGGCATTTGACCCTGAGGAACAAAATATGCAGGAGAATGAGGGTGTGATGAATGACTAGAACCAGCAGAATGTTGCCCTTTGATTGTGAATTGTTATTTGAAAAGTCAAAAAGGGTGCAGAAGTGTTAGATCCAGTTGATCTACACTCTCTTGCAAAGTGTCCAAGCCTGTGGCATTTGTGACACTTCAACTTGCTCTTGTCAAAACCGACTTTGGTTTTGTCAGAGAGTCCAGGAAATTTCCTGCCAGTTCTCTTGTAGAATTTCTGAGATCTGATATTGATCAAGGCCATTTGGCTCAAAATATCCATCTCTTCTAAATCATCATCAGCAATGCCCTTCAAATCATCCATGATAAAGCATAGATTGTCACTATTATTACCAGAATGACAATCAACACTCACAAAGGCATGATTAGAATTGTTTGAGGTGAAATCAATATGCTCATCATAGTGGCATTCTGATCCGCATACTCTGACTCATGACTTACCAAGGCAGTGTTTCCTGGTACAAAATCATCAGTGAGCTTTCCAGATGATGACAGGTTTCGTTTCTGTTCTATCTCTCTCTCAAATGTGAGCAATTTCCCATGGAGTTGGGTGAGAGATAGTTTGTCCAAATTTGCACTGGAGCGTAGGACAATAGTATGTGTCCCATCTCTCAGGCAGTGATCTGAGGAATCTGTTTGTGTACTCATGTTTGACCATTTTTAATTCAGAGATCAAACAAGAGAACCGCTCAAACTGTTGAGTCAGTGTCTCACCCTTCCTATGAGAGAATGTCTCATATTGTTGGGCAAGGATTTCTCTATTATTTGCCAAGACCTCATCTGTTCCTCCAAATTGTTCTTTCAAGGCATTCCAGAGGTCATGGGCAGTTTCATAATGCATTAGCCCAGAATAGATTTCATTGGGCAGTGCCATGGCCAGAATTCCATGGGTTTTGCATCAATCTCAAACAATTTCTTATCCTCATCTGAGTATTGCTCCCTCCTCTTCGGAACCATTTGATTGGTTTCCGGTTATTCACCATAGGCTTGTGTGGACCATGTACCACTGATGTCCAACAACCTGAGCTGTTAACAGACAGGTGATGGAGCATTCGTCGTTGCCATATTTTATACTCATTCCTAACCAGCATCGGAGGCTTGGTTGAGGAACCAGTATTGTGAGATCATTGGAAGGAGTAGTCATTTTAGGTCCAAATAAATTTAATTCAAGCTTTTTAAAAGATTTTACCCAGACCACAACAGACTCAAGAAGACCAAGAATAAATCCCAGGATGAATGACCAAAAAACAGAAAATTCAATCTCTATAACCGTTTCTTGCAAAAATGCTAATTCAATCAAACTTGGATCTTGGATAGCAGTTTCAATGATCAATTATTAGATCGATCAATGATTAACCTTGCTCTGATACCATTTGACAGGATTAGAGATCTCAAGTTTGATGGATTAGAGTGTAATGCAGCGGAATAGAACAAGAATTAGACAAATTATAGCAAGAAATTGATATACGTATGCATTAAGAACAAATACGGTTGTAAAGAGAGAATATATTTCTGTGAAAAGGAATGTTTCAATAATATCAAATGTTTCTGCTCAATCATTCACCTATTACAATAGAGTTGACACTCCTTATATAGAGTGCAATCACTGCTGATATCACGGGATAGTGACATCTGGCAGATTTGTTACAAAAATAACTAAAACTTAAAACTACTGAAATGTTCACAACTACTGAGAACATATCAGAGTGCTAAGTATAAAACATAAAACTACTGATACGAAACTACTGAAACTACAACGACTGAAGAACAAGTTCTTCAGTCGTTTTACAAAACTACTGAAAAAAAAACATAAAACTACTGAAAGAAAACCATCAAAACTACTGAAGAAGACCTCTTTAGCTGTTGTGACAACGTCTAATACTTGGACTTCAGCACTTGTGTCTTCAGACTTTGTCTTCAGCACTTGTGTCTTCAGACTTTGTCTTCAGTACTTATGTCTTCAGACTTTGTCTTCAGCACTTGTGTCTTCAGACTTTGTCTTTAGTACTTGTGTTCAGACTTTGTCTTAAGCACTTGTCTTCAGACTTTGTCTTCAGCACTTGTGTTCAGACTTTGTCTTCAGCACTTGTCTTCAAACTTTATCTTCAGTAGTTGTGTTCAGACTTTGTCTTCAGCACTTGTGTTCAGACTTTGTCTTCAGCACTTGTCTTCAGACTTTGTCTTCAGCACTTGTCTTCAGACTTTGTCTTCAGTATTTGCATTCAGACTTTGTCTTCAGCACTTGTGTTCAGACTTTGTCTTCAGCACTTGTCTTCAGACTTTGTCTTCAGCACTTGTGTTCAGACTTTGTCTTCAGCTGTTGTGGACTTCAGCAGTTGTTGTGACGTCTGTGGGACTTAAGGTTTTTCTGATCCGGCTCATTGGTTCTTTTGGTCCAACACTTAATTGTGTGAAGTTCTCATGCGAATGAACCATGCTAATGGACCAAACGCATGAACAACTTCATGCTAATGAACTAGTTGCACGATTGAATCAGGAGACTGGATCAGTCGCACGACTGTAACATGAGATTGACTTAGTTGCATGACTGAATCTTCAGTCATGCGGATGGATCAATCACATGCTTCAATCGCATGACTTAACTATGTGAATGGCTCAGTCACACGAATGGAAAACCCTAACCTATAAATACCGCTTAATTCGTGTAAAAACAAGACAATTCGAATACCTACGCACGAAATCATACCCTAGCCGTCCAGAGACCCTAGAACACCTATTCCAACTTCATAGATCGCATTGAATCGTATTGCAATCGTTCTTAGCATTAGATTCATTCGAAGATCGTTTCTACGTGCTTTCTCCCTGATTGGATCGCCAATCAAATAGGATTCCACACTATTTAAGTTGGTATACATGTTAATCAGTTAGTACTCTGTCCGTACATGGTCCCTAACAAGTGGTATCAAAGCCTTGGCTCTTGATTTACATGTGATTCAATCTATTTTGATATAAAAATTGTGTTTTTCACTCCAAAATGCAATCTTTTTGTGTCAAACAGTGTTTTAGACGTCTCCAAGTCAAAAAGTTAACGTTTTCCGGCATACGATAATTAGGGTTAGTGAGAAATTCATGTTTTTTCATCAAAATACCTTAAACCTTCGAATTCTCAAAATTCAGCAGCTTCAGTCGCATGATTGACTCAATCGCACGAATGAATCCATCCACATCCCTCATACGCACGATTGGACTCAGTCGTTCATCTATTCGTACGACTGAACTGCCTATTCGCAGTGTTCATCCGCACCTGCTCATTCGGACGATTGAGCCATCCACACTTGTTCATTCGCACGTCTGGGCCAACCGCATTGTTCAATCGCATGAATTGTTCAATCGCATTCCTACAGTCACACACATAAAACAGTTTGTTCTCAAGTTTAAAGTCGATAGTAATGGAGGATCAATATTTAGAGTTCATCGCATGGAGGGATTCAAGGATCCAAATCTATTGCTTCTGGAAAACGAAGTGGGTTATCACAATAAACCCCTTAAGTTAATAACGTTAGATGATTACCCATAATGGAAGCAAAGATCTGAGATCTACTTAAATGGAGTAGATCCCAATCTGTGGGAGTCGATAGAGATAGGGTATAGCATGCCTGTAGGTGCAGATGGAGTCAAACATACCATAAGTGGCATGACTGATGGACAAAAGGTAAAGTACAATGCTGAGAAGAAAGTATATGCATTGTTAACTCAGTCAATTCCTAAGGACATCTTCCATCAATTTTCTGAGAACAAGCAAGCAAAGAAGCTATGGGATGCATTGGAAAAACGCTATGACGGGAATGTGTCATTAAAAGCTCTAAAGGCTAAAGCGTTGAAGAAGGAGTTAGAAAACTTGTCGTCAATGGGTAAGGAGAGCTTCGATGATGTCACCAATCAGTTCTACCACTTGATGAGTGAGCTGCACACTCATGGAGTTACAACGTCTATGGAAGACAAGGTGTCAAACTTTACAGATGGGTTGCCAGAGAAGTGCGTTTCCTTTGTATCCAACCTCAGACAGAATGATATGCTGGCGAAGTTAGATATCAACGATTTCATTCTGAAGCTGAGAGAGGAAGAGTTGAGATGAAGTACAGGGCCTAAAAGTCTTCATATGATTAGAATCTGTCACTGTACAAGTCAACTCCACAAGGCAAAAGATCTGGAGCACCACTTCAAACGACATTTGTGTCGAGTTCAGCAGCTCCATCTCAAGCTACTACTTCAGGATCTGACACTTTAGGGTCGTCTTGTACCCAATACATAGCACCTAAAGCCATTGCTACAAAACTGAAGACCGAAAATCTCGGGAATGTGACAGTAGAGGTAGCAAAGGAGCATATGGATCTCTTAGCAGCTGTCGTTCACTCCTATGATGGACTAGTTGATGGGAAAATTGGGAACTTCCATCTGCCAGATGAGGACTACGAGTAGGTAGACGAGATAGAGCTGGAGAGAATGGACATCATGTGGGCCTTAGCAAGTGCTGTCCAGAGAACTAAGAAGTTTGTCAAGAAGATCGGATAGAACTTGATTGTCACTAAGGACACAACTTTTGGTTTTGACAAGACCAAAATTACCTGCTTCAACTGTGAGGAAAAGGGGCACTTCAAACATGAATGTGTGAAACCCAAGAAGACAGAAATGGGAATCCATTCTCATCTTTCAATTTTCAGGAAAAACCCACAAGTAGTCTTACTTCGTCAAGCAAGGATCCTAAGGCCTTCACCGCTTAGGATGACGAAGGACAAGATTGGAGCTTTCGGTTTGTGTCTCCGGGAAAATCCAACATTGCTAGTGTCGAGGATTTAGATGGCGACTCAGCAAGCGAAGGTGATATTGTAGTGGAACTCGCGTTGTCAAACAATGAAGAAACTGCAAATGTGGTCGATCACCTTCCTGAAGAAGGGACAAGCACAAAATGTTCTAAATCACCAGCACCGGAAAAGTCAGACTTTGCTTTTATGGCTGATTCAACTGCACCCTCTCAGGTAAGTACCAAAGACAAATTATATAATAGTCATGCATGCATTGAATGTAATAAATTTAGGGAAAGCATAGATTTGAAATTTGCTAGGTTATTAGATCACAATGATAGCCTAGTAAAGGACTTGCAACTATGCACTGAAGCAAATCGTATTTTAAAATTAATGAGCATAGTTACAAAGAGAAAACAGAAATGTTAAATAAACAACATAGGGAAACTGAAGTTGTGGCGTTTAACCAAGCTAATGACAATAAGTTATATCTAAACTCCCTAGAAGAAACAAAGAAACAAAAAAGCAGTTTTGGAAGTAGAAGTAAATTTATTAAAACAAAAACTACATAGTTGGACTAGTTCTTCTCACATAGTTCAGCACTTAGTGAGAGAATGTAACAATAGGGAGGGATTGGGTTATAACGTTGTTCCACCACCACATGAGACCTTGTTGAATGCCAAAAGCAAACCAATAAATAACAACCCAATCAAGGATCATGTGGTCTCCACTCTTCTTCTAAGTGATCCAGATTCCACATGTCAAACTATTGAAACTAGCACTAAACAAAAGGAGACCACTTCAAAAACAAAAGGTAAAATGCCTATTGCTAATCTGGATAAAAAATTTGAGAAGGTTAAGGTAAAGTTTGGTTCAACCACGTTTAATTCTGAACCTAAAAAGACCAAACATGTTAACCAATCACATGCAACATGTCTAAGTCCAGATAAACAAAAGGGAAAAGTTGTTAAAAATGTTCAAACAATTAATTTTGTTAAACAAGATAAAACATCTAAAAATGATCCAATCACACGAATGGACCATAAGTATGGACCAACCATGTGAATGGACCATACTCATGCACTAAACAACCTAATGACACATGAGTATGAACCATTCACCCGAATGGTTATCAGAATGAGCCATTCAATCGAATGGAAATGTGAGAATGAGTCAGTCGCCCGACTAAAATCCAGTCGACCGACTGAATGTGATTGACTGAGCCAATCGCACAACTGAGGTCCATTCGCCCGAATGAACCGAGCGAATGGGTCCAGTCATTCGATTGAAATCAGATTCTATATAAATAGGGCCACAGTCGATCGCATTCAACTCATTACCCCCTAATCGCCCTCATATCGCACAGCCTACCGTTACTCTACCAAATTTTCAGCTGACCCAAATTAGTTGATTATTCACATATTATGACCTTCATTGTTGATTATACAGGTAAAATGCGGTGTGATGATGCCAAAAAACTTAAAAATCAAAAAATTGGCCCCAACAAGACCCGACACTCTAAATGGACTAATAACCTAACTAAATCAAGTAAAATGTTAAAATAAAGGTTATTAGGTTATTAGTATATTCAATGCGAGTCTAAAGAACCACTACACGAAGTTTAATTTCAAGAACTGGTTCAAGATTCGAATCTCAGTCGACCAAACAGTGGGTCATGCGACTGGACACCAGGATGAACTCCAATCGCACGATTGAGCTGATCGAATGGCTCAATCGGCCGAATGGATCATACGAATGAGCTCAGTCGGCCAACTGAACCAATTGCAGGTTCAGTCAACCCATTGAACTCAGTCGCATACTCAGTCACTTGACTGTATCCAATCGCATGCCAAGTCAACCGACTGAACACAGTCGCATGGTTCAATCGCATGAATGAACCAGAATGAATTCAACCAAGTTAACTTGAACTGATTTGTGTCGTGTGGTTAGCTAATGTTTATGTGTTTTGTGTTATAGATTGATGGCGGAGAGATGGTCCATCAACCCCAAGCACAACATTTGTGCTCACTTAGACTCCACAACTCGGAATGGTGCCGAGTTTGCAGGGACCATCGCTTTCCTCAAGCGATCAAGGATCCACAAGGTGATATATACACCATGCACCCCCTACAGGTCTATACAACAGGCCTTCTGGGAGGGTGCATCGGTTGATCGATCACGTGAGCCGTATAGCATAAAGAGATCTATCTTTGGTATGGATATAAAGATCACCACTTCAGACATTCAGTGAGTACTTGGGTTGGGTGATGATACAGACCACCCCACCAGACTTCACCCACTGAAGGTGAGAGGGTGCTTCATGAGGATAAAGTATGCTAGGGATATAAACGCAGGTGTGCTCAACAAGAGCAATCTGTGTCCCCAGTACAAGTACTTAGCACACGTCATCCTCAAGTGCCTGGTGTCGTGAAAGGGTGGGTTCGATGACCTATCAGACTAGATTCAAAATGCCTACATGGCACTGGTCCTGAACCACCCCTTCAGCTTTTCTAGCATGATCATCTCTTATTTGATAGAGAACTTCGAGGCGAAGGGCAAAGAGTGTTTCTGCATGTACCCTACGTTCTTACAGATGATCCTCGATGAGAAGCTGCCCAAAATGCCTAAGGAGAGCCACGACGCTGTGGAATTGGAGATTATGGATGATACGACACTAGGTCGTATGAGGGTATACCGGGGAAAGCAGGTCAAGCCTCTGGTAAAGAGACTCGTATGCCATCTGGCCAAGGTGGACTACGTGGCGCCGTGGAGGCATAAATGGCGTCACGTAGACAGTGATTCGGATGTCGAGCAGCTAGAGCTACCTGAAGATGACTCCGACGACGACGACAGCGGTGATGGTGGAGATGTAGGGCCCACTCAACTGAGGGCCCCCACTACTGACATAGCATCTCCAGCATCCACCCAAGGTGGAGCAGAGGCTACAGGGTTCCATTAGGACTTTCGTCTTGATGATGAGGAGGAGACGGATGAGGAGCCCCTAACCCGTACTATGGGGAGCCGGGTGGTTGCCACCAACCGAGGTATTCGGGAGGTTGGAGGACGCCCCGGGGAGTCGGGGGAGGCTGACATTGATCCTACTTATGCTCTCGATCAGTCCAGCAGTGTTCTAGGGGGAGCATCCACCTCGAGGGGATCGAGGAAGAAAAGGATGGCTCAGCCCCATTGGTTGAAAAAGAAGAAAAGGAGGATGATCTTCATCACCACCACCACTTCCACCACTCCACCCACTACCACTATCCCATCCACCACATTCTCTACCCCCTCACACACCACTACCCCAGCCTCTCCACCACCACCTTCATCTATACCACCACCAATCCTCACCACTCCACCACCACCTTCATCTATACCACCCCCAATCTTCACCATTCCACCACCACCTTCATCTATACCACCCCCAATCTTCACCATTCCACCACCACCTCTATCTATACCACCCCCAATCTTCACCACTGCCACCTCCACCACCATTAGCCACCATGCAGGAGCATCATCTTACCCCTCCTATCCATCTGGATCCTGGCTACCTCCTAGTGGGGTAGAGGAACAGCTCTCGGCACTTAACTGTCTGGTGCTGAAGCTGTTAGCAGCCGATGACAAGAAGACTGCCCAGATTCGTCAGCTAGTAGATCTTACTGCTGCACAATCTCAGCAGATATCTCAGCAGGCTCAGTTGATTGAGCAGCAGGCACAACAGATTGCTGCACAGAGCTCAGAGATGTCTCAACTCCAGGAGCAACATGTCCAATAGCCAAAAGAATAGCGGAGTTGGAGACTACCAACAAGACCATCATGCTGAGGCTCAAAGGATCAAAAGAGGAGCCACTAAAGATCAAAGAGGGAGATGGAGAAGATGGTGATGATGATGACAGTGATGATGATGATGATGATGATGATGATGATGATGGTGATGGTGATGATCATGGAGATGATACTGATGCTGGTGATGATGCTGATGATGATGTTGATGATGATGATGAGGATACATCTGCTGCAGGTGCCACATCTGCAAGTGAAAGGAGGACAAAACAAGCTCAAAACCAAGGTGCCTCCACTTCAGCCCCGTCAGCAGAGGAGCACATGATACATGACAAGAGTAATACTTAGTTGTTTATGTTATTTAAATCATATGTATTTGAATCTTGTATCAAATTAATGTAATGAATCTTTATAGTTTAATGTTGATGTTTACTGCTTTGATTGTTGACTAATGGTTGATATGTTACATGTTTTTAAATCAAGCAGATCCAAACTACTAGAGAGATGAATATGATGTTGCTCCCCTCCAACAGATCAAGACTCAGCTCACTATGATTCTTGATCTGCAGGGTATAGTTAGGAGATCAGTGAATTACACTCCTGAAGAAGGAGAGATAATTCATGATCTCACAGACGAGCAACTTGCTAGAATATTTTGACTCAATCTAGATGAGATCGTGAAAGACGCTCCAACAGTCCTAGTGGAAAGTGACAACGAGCTCAACGATGTTGATGAGATCGAGATAGAAGATGTCATAGACCAACACTATCCAGAGTACACGGACATTAAGGGTGTTGTCATTCCCAATCTGGGCGACAACCTTGTCAGTGAAACTTTTGAGTCTCTGGATAAATGAAAGAAGATTTAGACAAGAAAGAAGACACAGCCCAAGCCTCGAAAACTGAAGTTAATATCAGAAAGGCTGAGTGGATTGCATGCTTTGAAGAAATACAAGCCCAACGCAGTGCTTCAACGTCAACTGCCTACACCAAGCTGTACAAAGTGAAGAAACATCAAAAGGTATCGGGAATCATAGCGTGGGCGTATTTTGAAGATCTCAACATTTATGCAGTTAAACGTGAGAAAGGGATTGAGTACTTCAGGTTCCCACATGACTTGAAGACTCTTCCTGGATTTGAGCTAAACTAGTTAGCAAAGTTAAAATTGATATACGCTGACCCACGAAAAATGTCAGGCTGGTTTGAGACTTCTCTGAAAAGAGAGTACGACACCAGATGGGTCAACTTCAAACCTCAACAGTCAACGAGGTATCTCAAACGGTCTGAGGTTGATCCCATAACTGGAAAATCAAAAATAGTGCTAAAGTGGAGTCCTCCGCGCATAATGTCAAAGATCCCTCTACAGGAAATGCCACAGGAGTGGTGGTACTATGATTGGAGGACAGAGAGGCAGTCATAGTTTTGAATAAGAATGGTGTAATGGAAACCATAAGGGTGTTTGACCCGATGTGGCTTACAAAGTTATCTGTAGATGATATTTATACATTATACAAGTGGCCATTATTCTATGACTCTCAAGATATTGTACAAGCTCTACAATTTTAGAATGTTATAAGACTCTGTTTTGCTTTTGCGATACACGTCGGAGTCACTAGAGAAGAGAAGTACAAGAAGTTTGAGGAACTTATGAAGGATGTAACACATTAGACGAAACTAGGTCGAAGGGGGAGTTTGTAGATACATGCGTCCCTAGTTTCTGAAGTTAATGTAATATCTTTGTATTGTCTTACACCTATGTAATTGTACGGGTAGTTAATGAAATACAATATGTGGTTGTGCTTAATGTTGAATATTTCATTAATTGGTATGTAATAACGCTTATTGACTTAACTATATAGGTTGTGATTGTTTGAATAATATCTAAATCAACTAATGATTATGAAACATATTCAAATTTAATCATGTGAAGTTCTCATGCGATTGGCCCATGCTAATGGACCATACGCATGAACAACTTCATGCTAATGAACCAGTCGTACGAATGAATCAGGAGACTGGATCAGTCGCATGATTGAAACATGAGATTGACTCAGTCGCACAACTGAACACTCAGTCATGCGAATGGATCAACCGTATGACTCAATCGCACGACTGAACCATGCAATTGGTCCAGTCGCACGATTGAGAAACCTTAACCTATAAGTACCACTTAAATCGTGGAAAACTATACACTTCGAATATTTTGATACCCAGACGTACCCTAGCCGTGTAGAGACCTCTAATAACCTGCTCCAACTTCATAGATCGTAGTAGATCGATTGCTAATCATTCTTAACGTTTAGATTCAATCTTTAATTGATTATACGTGCCTTCTCACTAATTGGATTGCCAATCAAATAGGATTCCGCACTATTTGATTCGATATACGCGTAAATCTGTTAGTATTCGTCGGGTACACGATCCCTAACAAGATTGATGTTCAAAGTCAAGAGATTGGCCAACTCCAAGAGCATAAAGTTTTATCCACTAAGAAGATTGAGGAGTTGGACGATGCCAATAAGACGATCATGCTCAAACTCAAAGGCACAAAGCATGAGCCTCTAAAGATATTAGAGGGTGATGATGATGATAGTGATGATGATGATGATGGTGATGATAATGATAATGATGATGATGAAGAGGATGAGACCAAAGGAGGAGATAATGAGGATGCAGCAGATAATGAAGAAGGTGGGGATGCATCTGCATCGAGTGCCACACAAGAAAGAGAGAGGCGGACCAAGAAAAATCAAGAGCAGGATGCCTCAACATCAGCCCCAATTGCAGAAGAGCATATGATTCAGGATAGATGTTTATGTAATTTTAAATCATGTGTAACTGAATCATGTATTAAACTTGTGTACATAATGTTTATATTTATTTAATGTCTTACTGTCTTCATTATTGACTAATGGTTGATGTGTTTATATGTTTAAATCAAGCAGATTATTCATCTCAACAAGATGAGTACAATGTTGCTCCCCTGCAGCATATCAAGTCTCAACTCACAATGATACTTGATCTGCAAGGGATCCTTAGGAGATCTGTGAGTTACACTCCTAAAGAAGGAGAAATAATTCACTACCTTACTAATGAGCAACTGGCTGAGATGTTCCGACTGAATCCGGATGAGCTTGTGAAGGATGCTCCTACTGTTGACATGGATAGTGACGATGAGCTTAACGATGTGGATGAGATTGAGATTGAAGACGTCACAGCACAACATTATCCAGAGTATGCTGACAACGAGGGAAATGTAGTCCCCAATCTGGGTGACACTCTTGTCAGTGATACATTTGAAACATTGGATAAGATAGAGCAAGAGTCGAAGAAGAATAAGGATCAAGCCCAAACCTCAGATGCCGATGTGAACATCAAAAAGGCAGAATGGGCAGCATGTTTTGCAGAGATCAGAGCCCAACGCAGTACTCCAAAGCCTAGTACCTACACCAAGCTTTGCAAAGTAAAGAAGCATCTAAAGGTGTCAAGAAGAATCATAGTGTGGGTATATTTTGATGATCTAAATGTTTATGCTATCAAGAGAGAGAAGGAAATCGAGTACTTTAGATTTCCACACGATCTAAAGACTCTACCCGGTTTGGAGCTTAACCAGCTGGCCAAATTAAAGTTGTTATATGCTGACCCTCAAAAGATGTCAGGCTGGTTTGAAGCTGCTTTGAAAAGAGAATACCACTCTAGGTGGGTCAACTTCAAACCTCAACAACCAACGAGGTATATCAGAAGGTCTGAAGTTGATGCCATTACTCGAAAGCCAAAAATAGTGCTGAAGTGGAGTCCTCACGCATAATGTCAAGAATCCCTCTAAGGCAAATGCCTCAGGACCTCACTCCACACTTCAAGTGGTGGTACTATGACTGGAGAATAGGTGAGGTAGTCATACTTCTGAACAGAGATGTAAATATGGAAACCATCAAGGTATTTGACCCAATGTGGCTAACTAAGTTGTCTTATGACGATGTCTACACTTTATACAAGTGGCCACTGTTCTATGACGCGCAAGACATTGTACAAGCCCTCCAGTTCTAAAACGTGATAAGACTCTGCTTTGCATTCAAAATACACGCAGGAGTTACAAGGGATGAGAAGTACAAGAAATATGAAGAGCTGATGAAGAATGTTAGACAATAGAGTAAACTAGGTCCAAGGGGGAGTTTGTAGATACATTTGTACCTAGTTTATGAGCTTAATGTAAAATGTCTTTCATGTCTTACATATATGTAACATATATGTAACAGACTGGATCAGTCGCATGACTGTAACATCAGATTGACTCAGTCGCATGACTGAATCTTTAGTTGTACGGATGGATTAACCGCATGCTTCAATCGCATGACTGAACCATGTGAATGGCTCAGTCGCACGAATGGAAAATCCTAACCTATAAATACCACTTAATTCGTGAAAAAATAGGACAATTCGAATACCTACACACTAATTCACACCCTAGCCGTCCAGAGACTCTAGAACACCTGTTCCAACTTCATAGATCGCATAGAATCATATTGCAATCATTCTTAGCATTTAGATTCATTCGAAGATTGATTCAACATGCTTTCTCACAGATTGGATCGCCAATCAAATAGGATTCCGCACTATTTGAGTTGGTATACACGTTAATCAGTTAGAACTCCGTCCGTACACGGTCCCTGACAACCTCTAACTTACTCAAACACCGTCTTCCGAACATCAAGATCCAAAATTTACAAGGGGCTTTGCATCAAAGACATCACACGAAGCTACCCACAAATTTAATTGAGTTATCATCAACATTTACACCGCGATTGCACATCTTATTAGCCTTGACCAGTTCATTGTTGTGGTTATCTTTAATTCAAATGTAACCGGATAATTAAATATATGAATCTGCTCGATTAAGCATGAGGAACAAAAGCACCATGGTTATTTTGGTTAAGAACATCAAATGGGTGTTTAATTTGATCCACAAACACTCTAGGGTTCTTAGATTTGGGGGATTTTCATGTAGGTATGTTCTAAACATTTGAAACCAAGTGATACCAAGTCCACGGCCCTTGGTTCACTGGTAAAGTCTTGCCCCCACATTCATGGGGTCCCGGGTTCGAACCCGGACACCCTCATGTAATTTTTTAAAGCCTTTTTATCCTTAAATTAATTATGAAAAAATTGTAATAACTATAAAAATGAATTTTATAAACTTTAAATGTTTTTAAATAATCTAAATATTTTTTATAAATTAATTCTTGTAAAACATTTTAACATTTTATAACAAAAAGTTAATTACAAAGGTTATAACTAAATATTTTTATAAGAATGGGTTTGTATAATAATTTAAACTACTAAACTAATATTGGACATTATGTTATCTTTGATTAGGGTTTAATCGTGATAATTATAGAATTTAAATGTATTTTGATTGGATAGACAAGTTATTTACAAAAATTTTAGTTCCTTTAAAATTTCATAAATGGTACGTTTCTTCTGTTGAACAAAATATATAGAAAAGTTCACTAATTTTAGTTATAAAAAAACCCCCCAAAATTCTAATCCCCAAAATTCTAATGCCCTAGGTCATGTTAAAATCATTAATCTTATTATTAACCTTAAACCTTGTAATGTATACATTTAGGTATCTTGTAAAAGAATTCGATGGAACATCGTTTAATTCTTAATATCACCTTATACTCATATACGTCATGTGAGTTTCCTTTCCCTTTTTTATATATTTCACACTATTTTGGGGTGAAACATGATACATATATAACATACACTTGTAAACGTTTGAACTTGTAAAGCACTTGCAATTCATCTTTATATTTAGTCATGGTCATTTGTGTGTTGTAAGTGATTATATGAGATACATATTTTGTTTAAAATCATTAATTATTGCTTGCCTGGCTACGTCTTAGATCTTTGGGCCTGACAAGCCTATTTGGTGCTAAAGCCGATGTATTGCCAGCTCCTGATGACGTATGCTTGTTCATCATAGGAACCAAATACACTTAGCCAATCATATATACTTGTAATCAAGTCGATGTTTGTTTGTAACAATATGTGTTCTATAACCTTACTAACTAATAACCTATGACATGAATTGCTACTTGTAACCTTGTTATATTATATATGAACACCTTGGAAACTCACTAACTTTATAGTTGACCTTTTATTTTTATCATGTTTCACGTAATGCCCAAGTTTAAAATGATCAAATGAAGCTTGCAATAAGCTAGGATTTGGACTTAGTTAATGGAATAAAAGGATTATGTTTTGTTATGTTATGCTTGGAACTATTTCATAATTGAGACTTATGTTTGTACTTTCCTTTGAAACTTATAATTTTTATATTTACATTTAAATATCGCATGTGGCTATGAACAATCTTAACCCTCACATCTCGATGTTTCTGCCGTCATGGTTGGGGTGTGACAACATCAGCCTAGGGGGTGATTGTAGAGATTATATGGAGAGGCTGAAGCAACAAAACACCCAAAGTCTTTCTACATGCATGCACACAAGTACTGAAGAAGAATGCTTCGAAAGTTTCACACAAGCAACAAAAATATTCTAAGTGTGAAATCTTCTGAAGCCAAGACCAATATCTTCTGAAGCCAAAGATGAAGTCTTCCGAAGCTTCAGAGATAGTCTTCCGAAGCCAACACTTGAAGACAGATTTCTTCCGAAGACTTTTAACAACATGCTTTATCAGATGTACTTTTAACAACATGCTTGAAGACCAATATCTTCTGGACCCCTTTTCGCCACAACTCTGTAAAGTTACCAACTTACATGAGTTGGTGAAAAGGTCCATGCTTTTGGTAACTGTACATTGAGGTCTTGAGTCTGCAACTTTCTACTTCATGTACTTTATCCTTTTTGTAATAGATAAGGATGTAAGCTATGGCATGTTATAGTCACAAGTCAAAAGGCAATCTGCCTTTTGACTCTACAATTGATTTTGTGTTGTGTCTAGTCAATTGTATCCAGCTGGCCTTCATAGTATGGCCGGCTGTAGGATGTAGTATAAGTATCTCATGTTCTTGTAACTTTCTTTTATGCTTTGTAACACTTGCAATACAACATTGAGAAAGCAATACACTGCAATCTTGAAAACCATCTCCTTGTGTATTTTTCTTTTTTGTTCTATCTCTTAATTACTTGGGTTCTTAGTGTCTTTATTTGTGGTTAATCCAGTTCACTGTTTGATTAAGTTAAGTTACTCTCTTCTTTGTGTTGTTGTGCTGACAATATATCGGCTTTAGCACCAAATAGGCTTCTTAGGCCCATTGAACTATGACGTCGCCAGGCTAGCAATAGTTAATGATTGTCAACATATAATGCATCTCATATAAAGCTCATAATAACACAAATAACCATAACAAAATAAAAATATGAATTGCTAGTGCGTTACGTGTATAAAACGTTTACAAGTGTAAGTTTGATGAGTTTAACATGTTTCACCCCTTAATGAGTGAAATAATAATAAAAGGGGCAAGGAAACTCATGTGATGAATATGTATATAATTGATGATAAATAAGAAAATTAATCGATGTTCCAATGTAATCCTTCAAGAGGTACCTAAACATTTATATATTTTTTACAAGGTTTAAGTTTAATGATACGTTTAACGTTTTAACGAGAACTAGGGTTTCAAGGAGAATTTGGGGTTTTGATAAATAATACTTAATAATGAGAACACTTTATGTCAATTTTAAAGAACAGAATAATACCAATTAAATAGTTTGTCACAAAGAAATGAATTTTTGATAATTAACAAAGCTTAAATATAAAGCGTAAATATTTTTCTATATATTTGTAAAAACTATGAATTTAAGCAATAACGTTTGAACTAATAATAATTGTAGTGACATACATCATTATTTAAAGTCTGTTTTATAAAAATAACCCTATTATAACATTTATTTCATAGAAATAACAATTTATTTAAAGAAATAAATTTACATGAATTTAGTAAGTGACTGTAATAATAATAAGGTTTATAAAATAAATTTTTAAAATTTTTGGAAATCTTTCTATATTTTTTATATGCTATAAAGCACTACAAAATATGTGAGGTTGCCCGAGTTCAAACTCGAGACCTTTAGGAGGGAATGTGTGGTTTACCGTGAACTAATACCTTGGCCACGTTATAAGTTGGATTGTAAATCTTAAAAACAAGGTTTCAGTGAATCCACAATTTCCTAAGAACCCTAGTTTAACTTTGATTCAAATTGAATGCTAAATCGAATTCGATTACTGTAATAAACATGGGGCTTTGATTCCCCATGAATTTCGAGCATGTACATGTATTTAATTAACCGATTTGAAGATGAATTGGTGATGTACAAATGAAGACATGTCACGGCTATGTCACAGTTCATTCAGGTTGCAAATGATGATGACACTCGAATTCGTTTTACAAAAAGCTTCTAATCGTTCTAACAATGAAAAGCCCTCTATCAATTGTAAGTTAGAAAGCTTGGAATGTGGTTTTTGAATGACTTGCAGGTCGCGGCTTCAAAGGGCAATCGAAGGTGTGAATTTTGTGTGTTTTAGGAGGAATTGTGAGTTGTAAACGATTAGGATTACTTAGATGATTTTTTAGGTTAGTTT
Organism: Flaveria trinervia; assembly: GCA_025506515.1. Classification (NCBI taxonomy): domain Eukaryota; kingdom Viridiplantae; phylum Streptophyta; class Magnoliopsida; order Asterales; family Asteraceae; genus Flaveria; species Flaveria trinervia. The sequence goes on along the minus strand of CM046451.1, from coordinate 69,520,764 downwards.
AATTAGATTATTATTAGGATTAAATTCTCAAACGGCTCTATGGTTAACTACGAACTTTGGTTTTGTGTTTGAATGCTCATAATGATCCTTAAAATCGAATTAAAGTGTCGTAATAGGTTCGATCCATGTTCCAGAAGTGGTTGGGAACGATTGGGATTCACAATTCGAAGGGTTTTGTGGGCATTAACTTCATCGGACTTCGGCCAAAGAGGTGGCCGGAGTCCACCGGGGATTAAGGGGGAAAATGGGTTTTGGGTTTTGTTATATTACAAAAATGGTCCCTTTGGTTTCCAACTTATGGTTTTATGTTTAAAACTTTCTTTTGAAGTTTCAAAATTGTCAAAGTAACCCCTGGACTTAAATTAACTTTAAGCTTTAGCCATCTTAAATTAAATATCTTATATAAGTTGATATTATTATTATAAATATTATTATTATTATTACTATTGTTATTATTATTATAGATATTATTAATGATGTTAGTATTATAATGATTATTTTTATTATTGCTAATATTAGTATTACAAGTATTATTATTATGTTTATTTTAATAAACTTAATTATTAACCTTAAAATTAAAGAATTAAAGCAAAGTTAAAGGTAACAATCATGAACAACCCTCATAGTTACATTAATGACATCAATGGCCCTTACAAGATTAAACGACGTTAACTTTTAACTAACGGAAAAAATACGAGATCTTACATCTAGCACTTCCAAAGATGTCAAAGGGAAAACGAAGATGACTGTGAAAGAGCTTCAAGAGGAAGAATGGTTAGAGAAACTTAAGAAGAAAGGTAGACTCCCCACTAGGAAGTTATTAGCTCCAAGCAGCAAAGCAGCTGTAGCCAGCAAGGAGGCTGTCAACAACTAAAGAAGGGTGGAAATCTGTTAGGATCTGGTATTTGACCAAACACCAACTGATAACGCGTTAAAGCAAACCAAATAGTACGGAATCCTATTTGATTGGCGATCCAATTAGTGAGAACGCACGTAGAAACAATATCGTATTGACTCTAACGTCAAGAATCGATTAGGAATCAATCTACAGTGGTCTATGAACTTGGAGTACGAACTTAGTGGCTTCTGGACGGCTAGGGTACGTTTGGAGTCGAAGTGGATTCAATCCTTACGTTTTTCCACGAATTAGGTGGTATTTATAGGTTAGGGTTGCTCATTCGGGCGACTGAACCATTAGCATGGTTCATTCGTGCGATTGAGCCATGCGGTTGATCCATCCGCACAACTGAGTATTCAGTCGTGCGACTGAGTCAGACGCATGAAGTTGTTCAGGCGTATGAACTATTTAGGCACATGGACACTCAGTCGCATGGCCATTCGGACGCATGACCACTGTTAGGGCGCATGGTCCAGTCGGACGCATGAGAATTCACTTCACTAAGTTTGAGTGTATTCAATATTATAACATTATGCATAACGCTACAAACAATCACAAACCAATATAATCAAGTCAATATGCGTTAAACAACTCATTAATGAAATATTAAGCATTATAAACACAACCAAACATTTGTATTTCATTAAGTACCCGTACAATTACAATTACATAAGTGTAAGACAATACAAAGATATTACATTAAGATCAGAAACTAGGGACACATGTATCAACAAACTCCCCCTTGGACCTAGATTCATCTATTGTCTTACCTTCTTCATAATCTCTTCATACTTCTCCTCTCTTGTGACTCCTGCATGTATCTCAAAAGCAAAGCAGAGTCGGTTGTACAATATCTTGCCTGTCATAAAACAGTGGCCACTTGTATAATGTGTATACATCATCAGCAGACAAGTTTGTAAGCCACATTGGGTCAAATACCCTAATAGTATCCATTTTTCCGTCTTTGTTCAGAACTATGACCGCCTCTCCTGTTCTCCAATCATAGTACCACCATTTAATGTTTGGAGTGAAGTCCTGTGGTATTTCCCTGAGAGGGATTCTTGACATTGTTCTTGGGGGACTCCACTTCAGCACTATCTTAGGCTTTCTAGTTATGGGATCAACTTTAGAACGTCTGATGTAGCTCGTAGGTTGTTGAGGTTTGAAGTTGACCCACCTGGTGTGGTACTCTTTCTTCAGGGCAGCCTCAAACTAGCCTGACATCTTCCTCGGGTCAGCATATAGTACTTTAGTTTAGCCAACTGGTTGAGCTCAAAACCAGGTATAGACTTTAGATCATGCGGGAATCTAAAGTACTCGATACCCAACTCTCGCTTTATCGCGTATACATTAAGATCATCAAAATGAGCCCACGCGATAATCTTGCCTGACACCTTTTGATGTTTCTTTACTTTGTAGAGCTTGGTGTAGACATTTGGTTTAGGAGCAGAGCATTGTGCTCGAATCTCCTCAAAACATACAGCCCATTCAGCCTTTCAGATATCAACATCGACATTTGAGGCTTGGGCTTGTTCTTCAACCTTCTCAGTCTCTTGCTCCATCTGATCCAGTATATCAAATTTATCACTGACTAGGGAATCACCCAAATTGGGTACCACATTTCCCTCTTTGTCAGCATACTCTGGATAGTGAGCTGCTGTGACATCCTCGATTTCTATTTCATCGATGTCCTTCAGGTCGTTATCACCGTCTCCTTCAACATTTGGAGCGTCTTTTACAATCTCATCAAGATTGAGCTTGAACATTTCTGCCAGTTGCTCATCAGTAAGATCATGAATTATTTCCCCTTCTTCAGGGGTGTAAAGCACTGATCTTCTGACAATCCCTTGCAGATCAAGAATCATGGTTAGTTGAGTCTTGATCTGTTGAAGGGGAGCAATATCGTGTTCATCCCTTTGATGATCTGTTGAAGGGGAGCAATATCGTGTTCATCCCTTTGATAATTTGGATATGCTTGATTTGAAATATGTAACACATCAATCATTTAATCAATAAACAGAACAGTAAACATTAATAATAACCATAAACATTAATTAAATTAATTAGATACAATATTCAAATATACATAGTTTAAATAACATAAAACAACTATGTATTACTCTTGTCTTGAATAGCTGGTGTGTCAGTAGGATCAACAGAAGATGATGGGGCTCTTTGGTCTTAATTTTTCTTTTTGCGCCTCTCTTGACCTTGAGATGATGTAGATGCAGCTACATCTCCTTCGTCATCATCATCATCATGATCAACATTATCACCTGCATCAGTGTCATCCCCCTTGATCATCACAGTCATCATCTTCATCATCATCACTATCATTGTCATCACCATCATCTCCAACTCATTCTCTGATCTTTAGGGGCTCATCTTTGGATCCCTTCAGTCTCAGCATAAGCTTCTTGTTTTGGGCCTCCAAATCTTGTATCCTCTGTATTGAGGATGTATGCATCTCTCTCAGCTCAGTAATCTCTTGGTTCTGGGCCTCTATCCTTTGGGCTTGGGATCCATTAAGCTCCATCAGCTGATTAAGCTGAGAGGCTCGTTGTTCATCCGTCGCCAACAGCTTCAGTACTAACCTATTAAGGATAGCCAACTGCTCCTCCAACCCGACAGATGGGTAAGCGGATCCAAAAACAGGTGGGACCTGTGAGGTGGTCCCAACTCCATGGGCTGTGGTGGTGGTAGTGGATGTAGAGAAGATTAGGGTTGGTATCGATGTGGATGGCTGTGGATGAGCTGTAGTGGTGGTGGATGGGAAGTGTGTATCTGGTGGAGTGGGTGTGGAAGTGATGTATGAGCTGGTGGTAGTGGTGGGTGGAATGGTGGTAGTGGTGGTAATGGATGTAGTGGTAGTGGTGGTAGGTGGAGTAGTGGTAGCTGTGGTGGTGGCTGTGGTGGTGATAAAGGTGATTCTGCGTTTCTTCCTTTTCAAACCATGGGGCTGAGCCATCCTCTTCTTCCTCGATCCAGTCAAGGAGGATGCTCCCCCTAGAGCATGGCTTGGCAGATCAGGAGTATAAGTATGATCATCAGTAGTCTCTCCTAATCCGCGTGGGCATTCACCAACCGCCCGAAGCCCTCGTTCTATGGGAACGACTTTACTTCCCACAGTCCGAGTTAGTGGCTCCTCGTCTGACTCCTCCTCTTCTTCACCGGGCATGAAATCCTGGTGGAACCCAACAGTCTCTGCTCCGTCTCCAGTGGGGGCAGATGCTGGAGATGGAATATCAGCAGAGGGTCCCCTTTGTTGAGTGGGTCCTACCTTTCCTTCATCCCAGCTATCATTGTCATCAGAGTCATGCTCTGGGAGCAATAGCTGCTCGTCGTCAGAGTCGCTATTTGTGTGATGCCACTTACGTCTCCCTGGCGCCACATAACTCTCATTAGCCAAATGGCCTATCAGTCTCTTCACTTGGGGCTTTACTTGCTTACCCCTGTAAACTCTCATACGACCCAGGTTCGTATCATCCATGATCTCTAGAACCACAGCATCGTGGCTTTCCTTGGGAAGGGATGGAAGCTTCTCATTGAAAATTAGCTGCAAGAATCTGGGGTACATGCAAAAACCCTCCTTACCCTTTGCCTCTAGATTCTCCACAAGGTAAGAGAAGATCATGCTCGAGAAGCTAAAAGGATAGTTCAGCACCAGTGCCACATAGGCATTCTGGATCTGGTCTGATAGATCATCAAACCCACCTCTTTTGGAAGCGATGCACTTCAATATGACATGTGCTAAGTACTTGTACTGGGGACACAGGTTGCTTTTATTGAGCACACCTGAGGTGATGTCCCCAACATACTTAATCCTCAGAAAGCATCCTCTTACGGTTAGTGGATGTAGCTTGGTGGGATGATCAGTATCGTCCCCCAGCTCAAGTACTCTCTGGATATCGGCAATAGTGATCTCGATAGCCATCCCACAGATAGAGCTTCGTATGCTATACGGCTCTTGGGATCGATCAATAGAAGCATTCTCCTAAAATGCCTAATGTAGAGACCGGTAGGGAGTGCAAGGAGTAGAAATGGCCTTGTGGATCCTTGATCGCCTAAGAAATGCGATGATCTCTGTAAACTCGGCGCCATTCCGAGTAGTATGATCTACATGACCACATATGTTGTGCTTAGGGTTGATTGACCATCTAGCAGCCATCAATCTGAAACACAAGACACATAATCATTAGATACTCACATAACACAAATCAGTTCTAAGTATCTTATTTGAATTCATTCTGATTCATTCATGCGAATGAATCATGCGACTGTGGTCAGACGGTTATCCTATCCTGCGACTGGACTCATTCAGGTGAATGAACATGAGACTGAGTTCAATCAATTGGTTGATCCTGCGATTGATTCAGTCGGCCGACTGAGCTCATTCGTATGTCACATTCGGCCGATTGAGCTATTCGGCCAGCTCAATCGTGCGATTGGATTTCATCCAGACGACCAGGCGCATGACCCACTGTTCGATCGACTGAGATTCGAATCTTGACAATTCATGAAATTAAACGTGGTTTAGTGGTTCTCTAGACTCATAATCTCTTAACTAATGACCTATTAAACTTAGTTTTAACATTGTACTTAGTTTCAGTAGGTTATTAGGTCATTTACAGTTTCGGTTCTTGTTTCAATCGACCATTTCAAATTAGGGCACCATTTCTCCTGATTTCTGTGAGATTTTATCTCAAAATACCTGTATGGATGCAAACACACTTCAGAAGATCAAGAAGGAAGCATATTCGAGGTCTAGAGAAATTTGGGCAGAGTAACAGTATGATGTGCGATTTAAGGGCAATTGGGAGTGGTAAGAAGAATGTGATCGACTGTAGCCCTTTATATACTAAATCGGAGTTCAATCGACCGACTGGACTCATTCGCTTAGTTCATTCGGGCGAATGAAGCTCAATCGGGTGGTTGACTCAGTCGATCACCTTCAGTCGGCCGACTGAGGCTCGGTCGGTCGACTGACTCAGTCGCACGCTCCCAATCGGACGAATGGCACATTCTAATAATCCCTTCGGGTGAATGGGTCATACTCATGTCCATTCGGCTGTTTAATGGATGAGTATGGTCCAGTCGTGCGAATGGGTCATACTCTTTAAATTTTTCTAACTTCATGACCATTTGACTTTTAGACCCATTTAAACTGTTGAATTAACATTATAATCATTTGATCATCTTAGACATGATCATTTTAACTTGAAAAACTTTTGATCACCTCAGACGTGATCTTTTAGATGATAAGGTCCCTTATCAACTTCCATGACATAGTCCGACACTACACAGACCTCAAATAGACTAAAGATATACTTACATAAAAGAATTAACACTCAAAATTATACTAAGACATGTTTTTGTGTTTTGTGAGGGTTAATTCCTAAGATGTAGTTCTAAGGAATAAATATTCTGAGAGAGCAGCCTCAATCATTTAAACCATACATGGATCAATTTAAGTTGGAATCATACAGGATATTCAAATCATTATGGACAAAATATTAAAAATAACTTTGATGCTCTTTCCTTGTTTTTCATCTGGAGTCATTTAGTAAATTTAGGAAATAATACTAGTACTCTTAGGTCCCCACACTGATTTGAACTTTCAAGATTTGTAGCCACAGTGATTGTTAGTATACCTGTCCTCTTAAATCCATACACAGACTTTCAACACAGTTTGGTGATCGTTTTAAGGTTTGTTTTATTTCAACAAGCATTTGTGGATCCCACACTCATATGGTAATCAACATTCCTCAGGAGATTTTTGAGCGGTCTTAGGGTAGAATTCAAGAAGAGACTATTCATAGAACTTTCAAAGAGAAGCCAATCCTCAGGTTAGTGCCATCGCACAACAGAGAGGCGGCAAACAACAATGAGTTCTAGAATATATAAGTTATGCTTATCCTCAGGTCAGTGCCATCGCACAGCAGAGAGGCACATAACCTATCTTCTTGTTTGAGCAATTTTTCTTCTTTTTGCACAGATCTCACTAACAACATGGTTATCAGTTTCATTGTCTTGGCACTTTTCATGTGCTTTTGCTCATGCTTTGGTCTTACGCACACTTTTGTGGCGTTTATTTTGCTTTTCACCCCTTATTGGAATCTTGTTGATTGGTGTTAACCAGGGATAAGGTGTTTCCCACAGCTTGTCAAACATTTTAGTTTAATCTTGAGATCACCAAAAGGTCTAGTCATCCATTGTGTTGAATCTACCGATATATCAGTTGTGGTTTAGCAACCTCTTGGTCTACTTTCTTTGTGTTACCTTAGTAGTAGCTAGCTTAACTATCATTTTTCCTTTTATATTGCTCAAACTACACAGACATATACTTGAACTTTGCATCGTTTTCAATTTTGATTTTTTTAAAGTCCCAAATGGTTTGTACCTGAGTACTATCATATTCCACACATTAAATCGGTATCACACGTACGATCTTATTTATTATCGGTTTGCCTCTCCTTTTCCCTCATTTTTTTTTCTTGCCATTCTCCCCCTAAAATACTAAAACCTCTAAGGATTTGTGTTTTAGGATTTTAATGAGCAATAAAAGACACTAAGTGTAATTAACAAACTATCATTTAACAAAACAAGAGAATTAAACTTAAATAACACTAAAATCTAAAATATAAAAGAACCTAGACGCGATGCATCGGACTATACATGGTCATCTTCAGGAATGACCTCACTTTTCTTCTTAACACCATTGACCTCTAACAGATATAAAAAACGTAGTTTGTCAAAAGCCTTTATATAGAGGTCAGCGCGTTAAAAATCAGCGTTTATTTTTATCACATCGATTAAATTCTTTTCAAAAAAGTCATGTATGAAGTGATATTTGATTCCGATGTGTTTGGTCTTAGGATGTCGGACCGGGTTTTTAGTGATTGCAATCACAGCAGAGTTATCAACAAATATAGGGGTGTAAGTGAAACGCAAACCGTAATCCCGCATTTGCTATTGAATCCATATGATTTGGGAACAGCAGCTTGCAGCAGCAATGTATTCGGCATCACAGGTTGACAAAGCAACCGAGGTCTGCTTCTTACACTGCCAGGTTACTAATCTTCTCCCAAAGAACTGACACCCTGCTGATGTGGACTTGTAGTTCATCTTGCAGCCACCGTAATCTGAGTCAGTATAAGCTGTAAGTTCAAAGTCATCATCATGAGGATATTACAACCCAAGTGTGGGTGTGCCCTTCAGATAACGAAATATCCTTTTGACCCTAATTAGATGGTTCACCTTAGGCTTTGCCTGATATAGTGAGCATAAACATGTAGCATACATGATATCTGGTCTTGAGGCAGTGCGATACATGAGAGATCCAATCATCCCTCGGTACATAGTGGCATCTATCAGATCACCATTCTCATCGGGTGCCACATCATGGTTTGTAGCTAGTGGAGTGCCAGCTGAGGAGGCATTCTCCATGTCAAATCGATTGAGAATATCTCCTACATACTTGGTCTGATGTAAGAAGATTCCATTTGGTGTCTGATCCACCTGTAACTCGAGAAAGAACTTCATCTCCCCCATGGCACTCATCTCAAATTCTGCCTTCATAACTACTTCGAATTCTTTGTATAATTCTTTGTTCTTTGAACTGAAGATTATGTCATCTACATAGATCTATACTAGCAGTAGATCTCCATCTTTTTCTTTGATAAACAGTGTGCAGTCAATGACTCCCCTACGAAATTCATGTTTTACAAGATGAGTTGAAAGTTTCTCATACCAAGCCCTTAGAGCTTGATGAAGCCCATAAAGAGCCTTGTCGAGTTTGTAGACTCTATCCCGATGATATGGATCCTCAAGTCCCTCGGGTTGACTGACATACACTGTTTCTCTGATCTCCCCATGAAGGAATGCACTCTTCATATCAAGTTGATAAACTTTAATTTTCATATAAGATGCATAGGCAAGGAAGATGCGGATGGCTTCCATCCTTGCCACCGGCGCAAATACTTCATTGTAGTCGATACCTTCAACTTGTCGAAAACCCTGAACAACAAGCCGAGCCTTGTTCCTGATGATCACTCCCTGATCATCTTTCTTACATTTCAAGACCCATTTGGTGCCAATGACTTTAGCACCTTTAGGTCTATCGACTAGTGTCCATACACCTAACTTCTTAAACTGAAGAACTTCTTCCTGCATGGCACTAACCCAAGCCTCATCATTTAGTGCTTCACTAACATACTTTGGTTCAAACTAAGACATCAAGCAGCGGTATGCACCGTCGTGAAGGTATCCTTTTTCCATCACAGAGGCATAATCAGCTGAGTACAGCTGATTTCTAGTCTGAACCCCTGATCTCACATCTCCTATAATATTATCCAAAGGATGATAGATGTTTAGACGTGAGCCAGGGGTTGTCGGAACAACCACCTCAGAGGCAAGATTATGACCATTTGGTTCTGCATCTGAGGCAATAGGAGTCAGAGGTTCTGAAAGTTCAGAAGCATCACTAGCCGATGCTTGTGAACTTGTGGTAGTCGGAACCTGTACATCCTGGTTGATCTGATCATTTTCTTCATCAGAGGGGGAGTCACTCATATCAACTGCTCCCCCTGAGTTGGTAGGATCATGACTTGTTGAATCTTGAGATGGTGTGTTCAAGACATCGTACATCATCTTGTTTGCCAACTCGTCTTCTGAAGAAGGAAGAGATATGTTGAAGGACTTGAAGAATCCATCATAGTCGAAGAAGTAAGCAGGCCCTTTTCCAGCAAGTGGTGTGATATATCTCTGAACATCAACGTTACGCCACACCTCTACTTGACCCGTTGAGTTGTTGTAAACTCTCTTGTTCGGTATGTTGTATCCTATGAAGATCCCTTCATCAACCTTCTCACTGAATTTTCCCTCCTGAGTCTTTTTCAGCAGGGTGCATGGAGCGCCAAACGGCTCGAGATATTCCAAGTTGGGTTTACGTCGCTGTAATAACTCGTAGCACGTTTTTCCATGGCGTTTTACAACCAGAACTCGATTAAGAGTATAACATGCATTTTCCACTGCTTCATTCCAAAATTGGATAGGCAGTTTCGAGTCTGCCAGCATTGTCCGTGCCGTCTCTATCAAGTTGCGGTTCTTCTGTTCAGCGACGCCGTTCATCTGAGGGGTATAAGCCGAGGTAAATTGATGCACAATTCCCTTGTCCTTGCAATAGTCCTCCATCCTCTGATTTTTGAACTCGGTTCCGTTGTCTGAGCGCAGCTGTCTTACCTTCAGCTTGTATAGGGATTCCAGTGTAGTTACCAATTCCTTGAACGATTCAAATGTTTCTAATTTGGATTTCAGAAACATTACCCAAGAGAACCTTGAGTAGTCATCAATAACTACATAGCAATACAAGTCGCCTGCGATGCTTCTTGTACTGACTGGACCAAACAGATCCATGTAAAGGAGCTCAAGTGGAAGTTCTATAGAATGAACTTTCTTTTCCTTATGAGATTTCTTCGTCTGTTTGCCCTTTTTGCACGCAACACAAAAATCCAGGAGTTGAAGTTTTTGACATTTACTCCTCTCACAAGATCATTCTGGATCAAGTGATTCTTTTTCCTCAGATTTATGTGTCCCATTCTCCAATGCCAGGAGATGGATTCCTTCTCAGTAGCTTTGGACAGGAAGCATTGGACTTCATGATCCGTTGTGGAGGCCTTTGAGAGATCCAAGACATAAAGATCATTATATCTTGAAGCTAACATTAGGATCTGATCCTCCGAAATCACGTAGTCCTTCTTTAGAACGTAACACTTCTTGTTGTCAAAGACTACCTTGAATCCTTTATCACAGATTTGAGAAACTAAAAGTAAGTTATTTGGTAATTGTTGGACATGGTTTACCTTATCAAACTTAACTTTCTCATTTCCCATTTCTCCTTGGGCTGTGATGTACCCGCCTTTGTTTCCGGCAAATGAAACATGCCCTCCTTTAATTTGTCTGACATTTGATAAGGGAGCTTTGTTCCCTGTCATGTGCCTGGATGCTCCACTATCGACAATCCACGTGTTAGTCTCAGAATATAGCGAACATCCTGCACATTCAATGAAAACATTAGTTCATGTTAGGAACCCATGCCTTAATTGGCTTGGGTTTCCCTGAGGCATCACATATCACAAACTCAACCCACTGACCCTTTGAGGTTAAGGTTTGATCAGAATTCTGTGTGTTCTTATTTTCAGTCACTGAGGAGGATTTTTCTTTCCATAATCCAGATTTGTGTAAGGCCTGTTTGTGATAAACAGACGACTGGCTTATGGGTTGAACTTTAGTCTCACAATCCCTTTTAGGAGGCGTCACTAAGTTCCTCTTAAAAGATCTGGATGGTGATGCAGAAAGTTCAACTTTCTTCCTTGGTGTCTGGTAATAAGGACAGTGAGACGCTCTGTGACCGTACTCTCCACAATTATAACAAGATCGCCTTTCAACTTTATGGTTTATTTGTTTTGGTGGAGATATACTTGTCACACGGTCAACCTTAGTGTGTATGGACTGAGACACTACTTTGTTAGATGTATGAGTTGGTTTTACAAAATTAATTGTTTTACCTGGTTTTACATCTTTAATCTCTTGTTTCCCTGGACTGTGAGATGATGCACATGATTTAGTAGACTTTATAGTCTTTTTTGGTTCTTGGTTGAATTTGTTTGAACTTGACTTTAAACTAACCCTTTCGAATTCTTTTTCTAGGTTAACACAAGGCATCTTTCCTATTGCCTTTGAAGTGGCCTCCTTTTGTTTAGGGTCGGATTCACTTGATTTACTTACGGAATCCGGATTGCTAACAAGAGGAGTAGACACCACGTGATCCTTGATAGGGTTATTGTTAATTGGTTTACTGTTGGTGTTCATCAAGGTCTCAGGTGGTGGTGGAACCACTTTGTATCCCAGTCCCTCCCTATTATTTCTTTTTTTACTAAGTGTTGGACAATGTGTGATGAGCTTGTCCAACTATGCAGTTTTTGTTTTAAGGAATTGACTTCTACTTCAAAAACTGCTTTGTGCTTCTTAGTGTCCTCAAGAGAGTTCAGATAGTGCCTAATGTCATTTGCTTGGTTAAATGCAACTACCTCCATTTCCCTAAGCTATTTATTTAATAGGTCTATCTCTTCCTTGTAACAGTGCTCATTTTGTTTCAATACTCTATTTGCTTCTATGCACAGTTCCAGATCCTTTACTAAGTTATCATTATGATCTAATAGCCTCGCAAATTTTGAATCTATAACTTCTCTAAATTGATTACGTTCTAAGCAAGCATGATTGTTAAACAGTTGGTTAGTCGTACTTACCTGGGATGTTGAAGAAGAGTCAACCATGAGTGCTGGCTCGGTTGTCTCTGGTTTTGATGATTCAGATGATGATGCATTTGCAGATTTTCTTCTTCAGGCAGGTACTTGACCACATTTTAGTATCTTCAGAATTTGACATTGCGAGCTCTACTACTATATCTCCTTCACTTACAGAATCGTCATCAATATCCTCCACACTAGCTATATTGGACTCTCTTGGTGAGACGAACCGAAAGCTCCAGTCCTGTCCTTCATCTTCATTAGCAGTTAAGGCCTTTGGATCCTTACTTGATGAGTCAGAATTACTAGCTGTGGCCTTGTCTTGACGGTTAAATGACAGGAAGGGATTTCCATTACCTGTCTTCTTTGGTTTTATAGACTCCCTCTTGAAGTGTCCATTCTCACCGCAGTTGAAACATGTAACATTTGACTTATCAAACCCAAAGGTTGTGTCTTTTGTTGCAACCAGGTTCTGTCCGGTCTTTTTGACAAACTTTTTAGCTCGTCGGACAGCACTTGCCAGAGCCCACATTATGTCCATACATTCCCACTCCATTTCATCCACCTGCTCATAATCTTCATCTGCCAGGTGGCAGTTACCGATCTTTCCAGCAATTAATCCATCGTAGGATTGAACCACCGCAGCTAAAAGGTCCATATGTTCTCTTGCCACCTCCACAGTTACATTCCCGAGGTTGTCGGTTTTAAGCTTTGCTGCATTAGCTTCAGGTATCATATATTGGGTGCTGGACGACCCTGACATTTCGGATCCTGAAGTTGAGGGTTGTGCTCGAACTGTTGCGCTTGAGATGAAGGCGGTTTGCAGTGGTGCTCCAGATGTCTTGATTGAAGGAGTAGCATTGTAGAGTGCAGGAATCTGATCGAAGTTTGCCTTTTGGGCTCGATACTTCATCCTAAGTTCCTCTTCTCTCAGTTTCAGAATGAAGTAACTTATATCTAACTTCGAGAGCATTCCATTCTGTCTGAGATTTGAAACAAACGAAGCCCATTTTTCTGGTAATCCATGAGCAAAGTTGGATACCTTATCTTCCATCGAAGTATCCACGAGTGTGCATCTCACTCATCAAGTGGTAGAATCTATCGATCACATCATCAAGGCTTTCTTTTCCCATAGAAGAGAAGTTGTCAAACTCCTTTTTCAAGGCTTTTGCCTTGATGGCCTTCAGAGAGGCATTTCCGTCATACCTCTTCTCTAACGCATCCCATAGTTTCTTTGCTTGACTATACTCCGAATACTGATGGAAAATATCCTTCGGAATAGACTGAGTAAGCAAGGCGTAGACTTTATTCTCAGCGTTGTGTTTTACCTTCTGTGCATCCGACATGCCACTTAAAGTAAGTTTTACTCCGTCAGCTCCTACTGGCATGTTGTACCCTGACTCTATTGCCTCCCACAAATTTGTATCCGCTCCATTTAAGTAGATTTTGAAACGTTGCTTCCATTGTGGGTAGTCGTCTAACGTGATAAACTTCGGGGGTTTATTGTGAATTCCCACTTCGTTCTCCAACAACAGTAGATTCTGGATACGAGTATCTCTACTAGCTGTGCATGCTGAAAACTGATCCTCCATTTCACTTAACTTTACTATTTAACAAACTGCTGATGAATGCAAATGAAGGTATTCGCTTGGCTTATTTGGGCGATTGAACAAGTGCGGATGGTTTAATCGTGCGACTAAACAAATGCGGATAAGTCAGTCGTACGAATGAACTAATGCGGTTGAGCAGTCCGAATGGAGATCTCAGTCGTACGAATACGAATGAGTCCAATCGTGCGGTTGAAGAATGCGAATGAACTCAGTCGTGCGATTGAGCCAATCGTTCGACTGAACTTGCTGAAGTTTGATAATTCGTAGGGTAAACTTGTTTTGGCCGTAAAAACTCGAATTTTACCAAACCCTAATAGCCGTATGCCGGAAAGACTACACTTTTCGATCAGGAAACATCTAAGACTCCATTAGACACAAAAAGATTGTGTTTTTTGATGCAAAAACACAATTTTTGTGTAAAAACTATTGAATCATCATGTAATCTAGAGCCAAAGCTCTGATACCACTTGTTAGGATCTGGTATTTGACCAAACACCAACTGATTAACGTGTTAAACCAAACCAAATAGTGCCGAATCCTATTTGATTGGCGATCCAATCAGTGAGAACACACGTAGAAACAATAACGTATTGAATCTAACGTCAAGAATCGATTAGGAATCGATCTACAGCGTTCTATGAACTTGGAGTACGAACTGAGAGGCTTCTGGACGGCTTGGGTATGTCTGTATTCGAAGTGGATTCAATCCTTACATTTTCCACGAATTAGGTGGTATTTATAAGTTAGGGTTGCTCATTCGGGCGACTGAACCATTAGCATGGTTCATTCGTGTGATTGAGCCATGCGGTTGATCCATTTGCGCAACTGAGTATTCAGTCGTGCGACTGAGTTAGATGCATGAAGTTTTTCAGGCGTATGAACTATTTAGGCGCATGGACACTCAGTCGCATGGCCATTCGGACGCATGACCACTGTTGGGGCGCATGGTCCAGTCGGACGTATGAGAACTTCACTTCACTAAGTTTGAGTGTATTCAATATTATAACATTATGCATAACACTATAAACAATCACAAACCTATATAATTAAGTCAATATGTGTTAAACAACTCATTAATGAAATATTAAACATTATAAACACAACCAAACATTTGTATTTCATTAAGTACTGTACAATTACAATTACATAAGTGTAAGACAACACAAAGATATTACATTAAGATCATAAACTAGGGACACATGTATCAACAAAATCATTGACAGGCTTATCAAGCTTGGAGTTGTTAGTGCATAGAAGCAGAAATTTGACAATTGACTTCTTGTTGATACTCCAGCAGTGATATCACCAATGATTTGAGACATAGGGTGATTCTTCAGATCTTGATACACAATGAGATCTGTGCAAGTGTTTGTAGCCGGTTCAGCAGCAACAGATGGTGATGGTGAATCATTTCCTTGAAACCAATCAGTGGATGGTAATTCAAAGGAGGTTGAATTCGAAGAAATCTCATCAGCATTTGTTGTGGATGGTGCTACAGGCGCTACAGGAACATCAGGTCTAGCTGAGTCAGGCAGCTGATCACTAAACCTGAAGAGGTGAGTACTGCAATCATCATCATCATTAGCAGTACCACCAGGTGGTGAACTGTTGACAGGAGCAACAGCAGGAGTTTGATAAGGAACATATTGCAGTATGTCCAAATCAAATAACTCCACAGGACTTTGTGGAATCTTGTCCTTTGGAGATTCATTAAACTAACATGTAGAGTTTCTTCAACCATCTTTGTTCTGCAGTTGAAGACTCTGTATGCCTTGCAAGTAGATGAATAACCAACAAAGTATCCTGCATCCACCTTAGGATCGAATTTGTGGAGTTGATCTTTGTGTTGAGAATAAAACAGGGACACCCAAATGCTTTGAAAAATGAAATCAGAGGAGCCAAATGATGGAGAACTTCATATGGAGTCTTCATCAACCTCTGATTTACTAAAACTCTATTTTGCACATAACAAGCTGTGTTGACAGCTTCGGCCCAAAAGGTCAATGGCAAACCTGAGTCAGCCAGCATGGACCTTGCAGCTTCAATGAGGGTCCTGTTCTTCTCTCCCACTACCATTTTGTTATGGAGTCCTTGGAATGCTGAACTGCCTTTTGATTCCCTTTGAAAGATAGAAGTCATCAAGTGTATGACATCTGAACTCAGTTCCATTATCATTCCTAATACACTTGACTGGAAGGGAATACTGCTTCTCAATGTACAGCACAAAGTGGATAATCTTCTGAGCAGCCTCATCCTTTGAATGTAGAAAGAAAGTCCATACAAATCTGGAGTAATCATCCACAATTACCAGACAGTATTTCTTCTTTGCCATGCTCATTACTCTCACAGGACCAAATAGATCCATATGCAGTAATTGCAAGCAGGCAGTGGACTTGGACACTTCAATAGGAGGAAATGAGACCTTGTGTTGTTTTCTTTTAAACAAGCAGTGCAGGTTTCATCACAGTGGAACTCCTTTATTGGTAAGCCTCTGACTAAACTATTGTGGCTAAGCTGATTCATGTTTTTGAGATTAACATGACCAAGCCTCCTGTGCCACAGCTTAGATTCTTGAGAAGAGGCTTTGGAAAATAGGCAAGGATTGCCTTTGAGATCTATTCTTAGAGAGATCTAAGGCATACACTCTTCTGTCCTGTTGGCTTTCAGGAGAGTGTGATCATCCAACACCTTGTCAATCAAGTGCAAAACTTTGGATGACAGAATCCTACAGTTTTGACTTGTGAAAAGGGCAACATGGCCTTTATCACACATTGACTGACACTCAAGAGGTTGTACTTGAGATTTTCCACATGATTAACATCATCAAATTTGATTTCTTCATTGGAGACAAAGCCCTTACCGATGATGTAACCCCTAGCATCATTGCCAAAAGAGACAAATCCCTTCTTTCCTTGAGAGTAGTCATGAAGAAGAGATGTTCCCAGTCATGTGCATAGATCCCCCACTGTCTACATACCAGATGCTACTTTGACATGTTGAAGAACCCTGCAATAATAAACAATCAGTTAGTTTTAGAGACCCAAACCTTTTTGGTTTTGGGCCTGGTCTCATCAATAGATGGTAAACTAACATGTTTATTTGTAACAACAGCCTGAGAAGAAGAGATGGTGTAGAAGAGGAGTCCTTTGGCTTAGACCTCCTTTTCTGTGGTTTCAACATAGGAGAATCTAGTTGGTTAACTCTACCCAACAGATGTTGTACCATCATCACCAGCTGTGTCTGATTTTGTGATAAAGCTTTCAGCTCATCAGACACATTACTAGTGGAGTTAGATAAGGTCCTATGTTGCACCTTCTTCTTTTGAGCACCCTCAGCTGTCACCTGTTTAACTCCTTCCTTTTTGGATTTCTTAAGGACTTAAGGGTTACAGGATTTGATGTTGCTGATACAAATGTGGTCTCAAACTCAGTTTTCATTTTTACCATTTTCTCATTAATTTCTTCTTTTTGTTTGAGTTTGGAACCTCTTTTGTACCAACAATCATCTGTAAGATGATTGAACAAACCACATACTTCACATGGTTTCTTCTTCATCTTAGGTTGATCATCAACTAAAGATGGTGAAGCAACAGAAGACTTGTTCTTCAATGCTTTGGAAGCATTGGTTGCTTTCTTGACAACCTCTTTAGTAGTCTTCAAACTCTTTCTACTGCCAGTTTTCTTCTCTTCAGTACTGACAGCAGTTGAAGTTTGAACTTCAGATGTTAAATCCTGCTCTCCAGTCCTTTCAGGACCTTCAGGATTAACTCCTGAGTTGATCAACTTATTGATCATGTGAATGTCAGCATTTGGACCATCAAATCAGCTGATAGGTTCAAAGAGGGCTTGATGCTGACTGCTACTTCTGATTGTGTTGTATCAGAAGGTAGATCACATGATGTGATGGATTGGTTATCACTCTCACCATCAGATTCTACCTCTGCTCTTGGGGTAAAATCTGTAGGTGGAGCAGTGTGATTGTAGCCAATTCCAAACTTCACATTTGAAGCAGATTGCTTACTAAGAAGCATTTCAAACCCTTTGCATGATTGTACGCATCTATCACACTCGACCTGGGTAACTGCAAGGGTTTCTTTGAGATCTTTGTACTTCTTTAGAAGTACATCTTCTCTAGCCTTATCATCAATTATTTGGCAATTCAGTTTATAACCTCATCATTTTTATCTTTGAGCACAAACTCAAACTCAGCTTTGTTTTTGGAAATTATTTGTTCTAGCTCAATGTTTTTATTAATTAAAGCTACATTTGCTTCTCTAATGGAAGCAATGCTGCTATGCATTGTTCAGAACATAATTTGGCTTTTGCCTCAGAGGATACCTGTGATACCTGAGGTGTAGAGGCATTGGAAGATGAAGTATCAGCAGACTCCAAAGCCATAAGAGCTAGATTTCCAAAGGGACTGTCACCACCATGTTGACCAGCACCTGAGAACAGTTGATCATGACCAGACAAGTCATCTGGTAAACTGCTCCAGTCAACAACTCCTGGGGTGAAGAAGCTGTGTTGTTGAGATTGAGGTTGTTGATGAGATAGGGAAGGCTGAGGTTCTGGTAATGCATGAGGTTGTGGTATCATAGGAACTTGAACTTGATTTGACTGTGGCATGTAATAACAGGGTACTGATATGGCATTTGACCCTGAGGAACAAAATATGCCGGAGATTGTTGTTGAGGATGATGACTAGATGTGACAGGATGTTGCCCTCTGTGTTGTTGACTATTGCCAGGAAAAGTCACAAAGGGTGCAGTAGAGTTAGATCCAGTTGATCTACACTCTCTTTCAAAGTGTCCAAGCCGTTGGCATTTTTGACACCTCAACTTGCTCTTGTCAAAACCAACTTTGGTTTTGCCAGAGAGTCCTGGGAATTTTCTTCCAGTTCTTTTGTAGAACTTCTGAGATCTGATATTTATCAAGGCCATTTGGCTCAAAATATCCATCTCTTCTAAGTCATCATCAGCAATCCCCTTGAGATCATCCATGATGAAACATAGATTGTCATTATTACACCCAGTAAACTGACCATCAACACTTACAAATGCAGAATCAGAAGTGCTTGAAGAGAAATTAATATGCTCATCATACTGGCATTCAGATGAAGCATATTCTGACTCATGACCCACCAAGGCAGTGTTGCCTTGTATAAGTCTTCAGTGAGCTTTCCAGATGAAGACAGCTTTCTCTTCTGTTCTATCTCTCTCTCAAAAGTGAGCAATTTCCCATGGAGTTGGGTGAGAGATAGTTTGTCCAAACTTGCACTGGAGCGTAGGACAATAGTATATGTGTCCCATCTCTCAGGTAGTGATCTGAGAAATCTGTTATTCATCTGAATATTGGTGTATTCAAGTTTGACCATTTTTAGTTCAGAGATCAAACAAGAAAACCGCTCATATTGTTGAGTCAGTGTCTCACCCTTTCTATGAGAGAATGTCTCATATTGTTGGGCAAGAATTTCTCTATTATTTGCCAAGACCTCATATGTTCCTCCAAATTGTTCTTTCAAAGCAATCCAGAGGTCATGGGCAGTTTCATGATGCATTAGCCCAGAATAGATTTCATTGGGCAATGCCATGGCCAGAATTCCATGGGCTTTTGCATCAATCTCAAGCAACTTCTTATCCTCATCTGAGTATTGCTCCCTCCTCTTCGGAACCATTTGATTGGTTTCCGGGTTATTCACCATAGGCTTGTGTGGACCATGTACCACTGATGTCCAACACCCTGCGCTGTTAACAGACAGGTGATGGAGCATACGTCTTTGCCATATGTTATACTCATTCCTAACCAGCATAGGTGGCTTGGTTGAGGAACCAGTATTGTGAGGATCATTGGAAGGAGTGGTCATTTTCAATTCAAAAACAGTTTAGTTCAAGTTTTAAAAAGTTTTAGACAAACCACAACAAACTCAATGAGAACCAAGAAAAAGATCTCAGGATGAATGAGCAGAAATGCAGAAAATTCAATCTCTATAACCGTTTCTTGCAAAAACAAAAGCTAATTCAATCAAACTTAGATCTTGAATAGCATTTCAATGATCAATTATTAGATCGATCAATGATTAACCTGCTCTGATACCATTTGACAGGATCAGCGATCACAAGTTTGATGTATCAGAATACAAAACAGCGGAATACAGACTAGAATTAGACAAATTGTAGCAAGCAATCGATACTTGTAAGCATTAAGATCGCATACGGTTATAGGGAGAGAATATGTATTTCTGATTTCTAGGAATGTTTATAGATGTAGAATATTTCTAATCAAATCAATCATTCATTCCATTCAATTACTCATTCCCCCATAGATTACAATAGGTTGTCACTCCTTATATAGAGTGCAACAGTCACTGCTGTTATCACGGAAAGTGACAACTGGCAGATCCAATACAAAAATAACTAATTCTTAACGAACTACTGAAATGTTCACAACTATTGAGAACATATCAGCATGTTAAGTACAAAATATAAAACTACTGAAACTACAACGACTGAAGAACAAGCTCTTCAGTCGTTTTACAAAACTACTGAAACATAAAAATATAAAACTACTGATATCACAACTACTGAAGAAGTACTCTTCAGCAGTTGTGACAAACTACTGAGGCTTCAGTACTTGATCTTCAGACTTTGACCTTTAGGTGTTTCATCAGCTGATGACTTCAGTAGATATCATCAGCTGATGTCTTCAGTCTTTGTCTTCAGACTTGTACATCAGTTGTTGATCTTCAGTACTTGTGAACTCTTCAGCTGTTGTACTTCAGTACTTTGGTCTTTCAGCTTCAGTACTTGTGTTCTTTAGCTGTTGTACTTCAGCACTTGGTTCTTCAGCTGTTAAGGTCTTCAGCACTTGATCTTCAGCTGTTGTAGTCTTCAGCACTTGTCAAACTACTGATGAGGCTTTCAGCAGTTGTTGTGATACCATGTGGGACTTAGAGGTTTTCTGATCTTGGCTCATTGGTTCTTTTGGTCCAACAGTTAGTGAAGATGTACTCCTGCTACCAGTAGAGGAGCTGATTGAGTTAGAGAAGGCAACCCTGCTACAAATTGAACAAAGAGATGAGACAGCAAAGTTGGCCTTAGGGGAAGAAAGGGAGAGGAAGGAAAAGAGGTTGATTTGTAGCTAAGCAAGGAAATGATAACTTTCCTAACCTCCACAGGTTTCTCTCAAGAAGAACTGTCTCCACACAATAATGACATGATTTTGTGGCTTTTCAATAAAGAGCAACGTCAAATGGAGAAATAGAGAAAGAAAGTTGCAAAGGAGAAACTAAGGGTGAAGAAGAAGAAGGAAGAAGAAGCAAGACTCGCTGTTGTCCGGAAGATAGGTGATAAGGCCTGGATGAAGGACTATCTCTGGGATCATGGCTTCTCTGGCAGGCATGTGGGTCCCGCGTCTGAGAAGACCTTAAAGTGACATGTAAGTGACATCAAGGATGACATTCGCTCATGAAAAAGGAAGAGATGTATCGAAGGGACATAGGATGACCTTTAAACCAACACTTTAACCCCAATCACAACCTGAACCAATCCCTCTTCCATTTCCCATTAAAATTGAACCCACCTCTGAACGATACACTCCTAAACCCACACCATCCTCCATACCTGCCTTACCACCATAACCACCTCAACTACCCATAATCAAACCGAAAACACTTTTCAGAACCTAAACACCACTACCTACCCAACAACCACTCAAACCATCCCCTCAACCTTCCAGACATCTCTCCTTAGAGGAGTTTAAGAAGATCAAGATAAAGATCATGAAGTGTATAACCTTGAGTGACATCTCTTGTGAGGAGGAGTCAGTTAAATTGAATTATGTTGATGGATCCTCATGTACCCTCACAAGAGATCAATTCCTTGAAGTGCCTAGAAGAACACTAGACCAAGCCATTAAACTCCTTGGCCTCAACTTTGATTCACTAAATGATTAAGAGAAGAAGCTAAGATGGAAGCACTCTAATGGATTCCAGGAAAGGGGATAGAGTGCCAAGTAAGCCCTTTGTGCCAAGAAAGAAGATCATCTAGTGGAGGTTTGAAGACTATTCTCACAGCTTTGTTGTTGAGAGAGAGAATGATGAGATAAATAGGCTCAATGCCTTATCTCTGCTACACTTAAGCGAATTTGATATTGTTGAGTTAGCAGAGAAGCCATTCTCTAACCCCTCCAACTCCGAGATAGCTGCTCACATCAAGAATCATCTTAGCAGTCTTCATCTGGCTGAGCTAACTACAAGGACCAAGATTAAAGAAGAGCTGAAACTAAGAGTGAAGGAGGAAATAAAAGGATCAGCTACCAAAGGCAAAGCCTTTCTTCAAATGGTTGAAGGTCCTAAACATTTTTTAGGGGGACACAACAAAGGGTGCATGTCATCCAAAGTGACAGATTGGATCTCCTATCTACTAATGACTTGTACAAACTTCTCAACACAACTTTAGGGAAGAACAAAGAGATGGATAAACATCTTATGTCCTTGGTGCTGAAGGTTTTGAGAAGTAGGAATAAGTGAGGTTTTGGTAGTATCAGCCTAGGGGGAGTTTGTTGGATCTAGAAAGGCTGGTGCAACCAAATACAAACACTTAGACAATTTTGGTGCTACTAATAAAGGTCTTCTAAAGCTAAGTATGGAACTTCCAAAAGAAAATGGAGTTCTTTTGAAGGCAAGTGCAAGATCGTCTTCCAAAGGAAAACTCCAACTTTCGAAGACAAAGTCTTCTCACTTCCGAAGTTTAAGACTTAGAAGAATTCAAGACAATAACTTCCGAAGTATGTAGTTATGAAGAAGTCCCCAAGCCTCGGAAGAAGTCCCCAAGCCTCGGAAGAAGTCCCCAAGCCTCGGCAGAAGTCCTCAAGCCTCGAAAGAAGTAACCTCTTCCTATGTATAAGTGGCTTCATAAGAACTTGTTCTTCCAAAGCCAATTAACCTTCGGAAGACACTGCTACGAACCAGTAGACATAAGTATGGTCCTTCTGAACTTCATTGCAGACCTCTGATATACTGTATGGCGCTTTCCAAAACCCATGTAGTTGACCATACTTTATTCCACAATTCACTTTTTATCTGTTAGTACAATTGCCAACTTTAGTTGGTTACAAAAGGTAAGTCACGAACATGTCATAACTACTAAATCTTAAATAAGACTTTATCTAAAATATCTTAACTTTAGCTTTGTAGTATTTTCTTTAGTTGTAGGTTTCCGGCTATTATCAAAGTATATACGACTATAGGTGATAATATATATAGTTTCTCATTGTAACTCTTGTAACATGCGTATAAGAGTCTTGTAATACTTTGAGTTGAGAAGTAATATATACAAGCACGTTGAAAATTATTTCCTTGTGTTCTTTGTTACTTAGTATATTATTATCAACTCCTAGAAGAGATTCTGCTTCATCTAAAACCGTGTGTCATTAAGTGAGTTTGAGAGAAAACCCAAGTGTTAGTGACAAACATCGATCCTATAATACATCATAGTCTTTTATGTGTAACTTCCTACTTTAGTACTTTTATTCTTATTGTAAAAGAATAGGATATGAGCTATGACATGTCATAGTCATATGTCAAAAAGCAATCTTCATTTTGATTTTACATTGATATTGTTAGTTAGACTAGTGTCTAAATGGCCTTCAAAGTATGACCGGTTATAGAATGTAGTATAGAATATCTCATGTGTCAGTTTTCAGGACTAAGATTTGTAACACTTGTAAAATACTTGAGAGCAATATACATTATCCTTAAAAAAATAATCTTTGTGTTCTTGAATATTCTTACTTGTTTGTTCATTGTTTATTTGTCTAGTTCCTTATATAATCTAGTAAGGGGTTGTTTGGTAGCCTCTTAATGGTTTAGATGTTTGAATGGTTCAGCACTTAATGATTCAGACTGTTTGTTTCACGAGCAAATGTCTGAATACTTCAGATATATGCCTCTAAATGGTTAAGCATTATAATAATACTGAATCATTAAGATGTCTAATACTGAATAGTTAGGACCTCTTATCCAAATTGGTCCGATATTTCCATTTGAATAGTTAAGCGGTATACTAGCTCTTAATGGTTGAGCACTTTGGTTTAGATCTTTTATTGATTCAGTAATTAATCATTCAGAAGTTGTAAAATAGCTCTTAAGTATGTTATCTCTACCTATGAAACTATTGTTGAACCATTTACCCGGTCCAATAACAACTTTGTTCTTAAACTTCATTTTTCTCAAAAAAAAGTTAAATATTTTGTTTCAAAATGAACCTTATTAAAAATGTCTTTATTTTAAACTTTCTTATTATAACTTCCAAATGTTTATAGTTTTTAGTTTATAGAATTATACTTTTCAAGAAAACAAATTTAGCATTTTTATTGTACTAGTTTAAAAAGTTTGATATTTAAAAAAATATTTTAAAAAAATTTGTTTATTTAGAAATAACATCCAGAAAAAGATCTTTTTTATGATACTATCATGTATTCTCCTTAATTACTTTTTAATTACTATATATGAAAAAAAGAATGTGGATGCACAGTAAACCATGGCTATTTTGGTAATTTTGGTACTTCTTTTAAAACCTGAGAACCGTGCCTTTTATCTCTTCTTTCAGTTTGCTCTACTATAACCTCAGCTCACCACCACCAATTATACTGCTCTCTTCCCCGCCCATCACCACCGCCTGTACCACCACCGCTGCAACATGCACCTTCGCAACCATCGGAGGAGCGAGGGGGTTCTCGGTTATGTTACGATGGAGATGGAGATTTGAGGGTGGGTGTCTGTCACCATGTAGGCGGTTACGATAGTGATGTTCATTTTGGCCGCCCTTTAACACAGTCACTGATACCGCTGATTGATGTTATGTTTTGTCACCGGCGACTATGGTGATCGTTGGCCTCCCTCTTGTTGCTGATGATGGTGGTCGCGGGTGGAGATGGTGTCGTCGTCGGTTGTCACCCTACCTCCCGTTTTATGTTGAGTGGGACCGGTGACGGTAGGGATGGTGGTGGTATGACCACCTCTGTTGTCTCTTCCTCTGACCATTTGTTGGTCATTGTTGTGTCGATGTTGGCTGTCGTTTTGCCTCCTGTTTTAGGTTGAGGTGGGGCGGCCGACGGTGACGACGGTGATGGTGGTGGTGCCTTATTACGAACGCCTCTGTTGTCTTTCCCCCCTACGATTTGTAGAGAGAGATAGTGAGGGAAAATCTCAGTTGTCCTTGGCCACTGATTTTAGGGGGTTTGGCCGCCGTATCAGCCATCGCTGACCCTACTAGCTAGGGTTTTGGTGGGTTATAGCCGTGTGATAGGGTTTTCGTCTAGGCTACCTGTTTTCGGCATGACAACCCTCCTATACCTCAATGGTGTTTCTCTGATTCGGCATGTAAGCCTATCAGCCATCGGTTAGAGCCGATGAAGACTCCGATTGGACCCGTGTGTTGTTGGCGGTGATATTTTTGAACATATTTGTGAGCTATGTTTGCTTTCTGGGATATACTCTAGAATAAGTTGTGAATATGGTTGTGTATTGTTGATTAACTGCTCGATGACAATGGTCCTAGCACATGTCGACATCCGAGAGCTTAAAGCTACAAACGCTGAAACTCTTGGGGGTTTTTCATGGGTTTCATAATTTTTTATGCATGATTTTTATATCATTGATGACTATAGATCACCATTGATCACCTAATTTAATTGGATTTAGTTGAGATTGTGATGCTAAGGAAGTCCAGGTCTTCATTGTTTAGGCGTGACATTCTTCTTGGTGCAGCCACAACGAGGTCTCCTTTCTGAGTCTCCGTGAAACCTAACTAACTGTCGTTGGTAGTGTGTGTTGGTGTTGCTATTATGTTGATCGCGTTAATCAGTTTGTATGTGTTTTTCGTCTTATGCGGGTAATGTTAGCTTTATTTTTGTTTCACGTGTATGATGAAATTATGGAGTTGGTGTTTGTTGTGTTGGCGTAGTAAACGGCCGTTTTCAGTCACAATAAACCGTCAATTTGACCTATAAAAAATTTAAAACAGATTTAATCCCGCCGTAAAATGAGGGACGAAATACAACTAGTTTAAATTAAAAATAAAGATTTCTAATTTCAAGTCCCCACTTCCACTTTCTTCTATAGTTATTAAGTTTCTTTGCTTGTTTAATTTGTAGTATCTACGTATACTTCTTTTGATTAGAAATTGTTTGTTGTAGTCGTGAACTATGATATTTGAAAGTTTTTAAAATTTTAATTTGTATTATTAGATGTACTTTTAAGTAGAGGTGTACCAATTAGTTTTTATACCCAAACTGGTTCGGGTTTAAAACCAAACCGGTTTTTTAGTGGTTGGGTCAAACCGTTTTTCTTCAAACCGGTTCGGGTTTAAAACCGGTTTAGCTTACCGAAAACTCGAACCTATCAAATTGATTCGTACCGGTTTAAAACCAGTTTTTTTACCGAAACTGGTTTAACCGTTTTTTTTAACTTTGAAGCCGGTTTTAAATGCAGGGCTAGCAAACCGGTATGAAACCGACGGTTCAGGTCGGTTCGGAACCAGTTTGAGCCGAACGGTTTTTCTTTGAACCGGTTCTAGTTTTTTTGGGTGAACAGGTTCCCGAACCGGTTTTTTTGTTCTATGTCTAGTTTTAAGTGTTTTTTTTATTGAATGTCTTGAACTATTTCCATCATTCTGTTTTCAACTTTTTTATAGTTTGAAAAGTTTTAGTTTACATTTCGAATTAAAGGTTAGTAAAAATAAATTTCCTTGGGTGAAGTTGAATTCGGTTCGTATAGGACTTGAACTCGACATTCAAATTTGAATCTAATCAAATTCGGATTTGGTTTTCAATTCGAATTAAAATACAAATCAAACCATTTGAATCGAATTCGAATCCATATTCAAAAAATCAAAATTCAAATAATTTGAGAATTCCAAACTCGATTCTTTAAACACCCCTGTTACTATTGATAAGCATTAGTTTATAATTATTGGTGCACTGTTTAAGTATAGTTGTGAGTAAATGGTATTATCATTTCTTAT